>CM060950.1:391202547-391510047 GCA_030765055.1 Mantis religiosa
ACAAAAGCCGCGCCATACTTTTCACAAAGCGCCACACCCCCGCAAACTGCCCCAACTTCAGCTTCCGAGGTCGAAGGATAGAGTGGACTAACTCTGTCCGATACCTTGGAGTAACATTGGATAGAGGCCTAACCTTTAGCCAACACATCAGAGACCTAGCGGCAAGGGTACAGGGAGCAATCGCTTCCCTGTATCCTATGCTGGGGTCGAGCTCGATGCCGCTTGGCCTGAGGTTATACCTCCTCCGAGCGCTGGAAATCCCCGTGATGCTATATGCCTGAGAGATCTGGGGCATGGCCGCAGATAGCTGGTTGGCATAGCTTCAACTTTCACAGAATAGAGGGCTACGGTCTATCTATTCTGTGGATCGCTATTTTCCTACCAGGTTGCTTCACGAAGCCTCGGGACTTCCATATGTGGAGGACGAAGTTAGGTGCCGGGCATCAAAATTCTACGCAACTTTACCAACTCATAAAAGCGCCCTTGTTAGATCACTGGGAGATTATGACCCCACTAGACGCCGTTCTAGACAACATCGGGTCCCCCGCATGGCATGCGGGCACCCAAGATAACCCAGGAGCTAATCCTAACAACAGCTAAAGCTGAGCTCCACATAATCTCCTAAGTTGTTTGGCAACAATTTCTCCCCAACCTAAACTAAAATAAAAACACCAGGGTGCTGGGTATTGCATCCTGTCCTTTCAGCCCGAAGGTACAATAACTGTAACCTCAGAAAATTCATCAACCTCAAAACCTACACCATATCCATCCTACAAAATCCAGTTTCGAATACCTTACCTGCGGTAAAACCCTTAACGGGTGGGCACGCAGCAAAAACCTTCTGGCTGTATACAGCCAGTCAGCACCACGGACGGACGGATTAAAAGGCGCGATTGACGATAGTGTCAAGGCTTAACGTTAACAATTCTTGAATTAAATTATTAGTCAACTTAGGAAGTTATACTGTGGCGTTCGGTATCAAATTGTTTAGAAACATTTGAAGTGCTACACTTCCATGACATTCTCTACTCTTACACAACCTATTCTAAAAATCGTTTTGTGTTTTATAGTATAAAGAGATCTACTTGGTATGTTTTTCTATTATCGAGATAAGCATATACAGAAATTACCTTATTGCTAATTTTCTTGTAAGTGCAAGACAAATATGGGAATACAGTAGGCTATAAAGGATGATACGAGGCGTGTCCATAAAATAAGGTCTCCAGTTTTATTTAATATAGAAAACATGTTTATTGTCAATGAATGTTACATTGATGGAAAGGCGGAACTTACAACTATTTTTCAACGTAATCACCATTGCGATCGATGCACTTTTGCATGCGCTGTGGCAGTTTTTGTATACCCTTGTCATAGCACTCTCCCGCCAAGTTGCGCAGGTAGCGCTCAACCTCGTTTTTCAAATCATCGTCGTGTTCCACCCAGGTGTGACTTCAACTCAGGAAACAGATGATAATCACTAGGTGCAAGTCTGGACAGTAGGGGGGATGGGTGAGGAACCATCCGAACTGGGCCAGGAGATCAGCCGTTGCATGTGCAGTATTCGATAATGCAAATGTTCGGTCAAAATCTTGTCAATCGTAGTCTTACTGACTTTAGGGATAAATTAAATGTGAGGATCTACTCCCATTAGTCCTGGACCCGCAGGACCAGAACCCGGGCCTCTCGGGTATATTTACCGTAGGACAGTACCTATTTTATAAACTTCCCCCCACCCCGCTGCACACGGCAGACGGGACGGAAGTGGATACGCCACTTACGCGCCGGTCCTTAATGAACCAGCTACCAAATAACCTTGGTAGGGCCGCCGGTGATCTAGCACACCAGCTACTAGCTCTGCAGGCTAGTACCCGGGACTTATGATGCAACCCTCTACCCCCTCCGGGCGTCCAAAGCCTGGCCAGAGGTACCCAATTTCCCGTGGGTGGCGGGAACACACTGCCCCCTCGAGTCCAACCCAATCCGAACAGCTCCCAGAGGGAAGGACTCGAATGTTCGGCCCGAGGTTCCTCTAGTAACGTCAGAGATACCACGAGTGCTAGGGGTCCGCAGCGCCCGCACCTTGGCAGCTGAAAGGGACGAATCCCTCCCCCTACGGGGTGACTTCAGGGATGAGTTGGCACAGCTCACGAACTGTCACATGTCGATCTTTAAGCATTTCTTGCTCCACTTTTGCAATTGTTTCGGCTGAAACCGAAGGCCGACCAGAACGCTGTTCGTCATGGAGGTCTGTACGTCCGTCTTTGAACTCTGACCCACTTTCGCACGTTTTTGACTCCATACACTGTGGCCCATATACTTCAAATAACTGACGATGAATTTCAGTAAGGGGTAGTGACCTTGGCACTCAAAAAACGGATCACTGCAGGCAACTCGAACTTGGCGGCGGAAGTGATAGGAAGCTCCATCGCAAACGGCTGCCCAGCCAAGACTAATGGTTGCAACGGGTTCGATGTGGTGGGAATTTGAAGGGGTGAAACCAATCTATACGCCAGTGTTGCCGGATCGCGAGTAATAGCGTTCCTCACCGCTCCTGCGCCTTGGAGACCTTAGTTTACGGACACACCTCGTAAAATCTAAAATGTATGGCTTTAAAATTCCGTTCTCTTTGCATGGCCAAGAGATAAAAAAAATGAATAACTACTGTCCATTTGAAAAGAGCATATACATATATTGGAGAATTCAGACAATGAGAAATATCTTCGATGTGGTTCACTCTAAAAGAATAAAAAAAATAAAAAATAAAAATATGCATTAGTCATAAATTGTGTGGTTTAATGATATCTACATTTCCTCTATCTCTTCCGGTTTCCGAGTTATACAAATGCCATCCAGAATGAAGAGGTCTTCTGAGGACACTTTCAAAAAATGCAAGATATACATTTTAAATGTCATGGAAATATTTTAAGCCTATGGTATTTTAACCCATAACAATAATCATTTTTGAGAAAAACATTTTCGAAAGATGTTGCATGTAAAAGTGTAGTCTGTGGTGCGCTGATTTTCTTGATAATAATCTTCTTGTCGCATTCTTGAAAGATGCTGAACTTAAATACCAAATCCGGTACTTAGAACACTTTTTTGAGTTATGCGGTTCACACAAACCATGTACCTACATATGTGCCTTTTTAGCATGTGTTTCCTGTAGCACCCCGATATGAAACTTTCGGGTAGAATGCAGTATTTCTCCTGCTTAGTACAGAATGCAAAAACCTTTGAGATTGTTGAAATTCAATCTTTCGAATTATCAATAAGGTAGTAAAGACAATTCAGCAGGTTATTCGATTCCTACTTGATCGCTTGATGGCTTCATCATAATTTAAACGTAAAATGCAAAGATCACGTTTTGCTAAATGTTCATATTAATTTCAGTGTGGCGTCTATGTTACCAAGAAATATTGCCATAGTTGATTTGGGTGGATATATTTTCGGATATTAAAGCCCCTGGAAAGATAAGCCTCTCCATTTCTCTTTTTTACTTTACTTTTGGCCAGCCAATGATAGATAAATTTCACCAAAATATTTGTAATTAAAGTAGAAATGCAGTTTTTCTAGCTTCTCATCAACAGCAACATTAACAACTGGGGATCTAGCCAAGATGATTTCCTACCAGCAAAATTTGGAAGTATAAATGAGAGTGTAAAGGTGTCTGTGTGTGTTTCAAAGTTTGTATTATCTAATAAAGTGAAATTCAATCCAATGGCAACCTTATAAGAGTAGCACCATTGACATTAGGCATATGTTTCAAGGTCGAAGGCCGCTAATATGACCCACCTCTTACTGTAATGGTCATATTGGCGGCCTTTGACCTTGGAACAGACACAGACACACACACATACCTATATATATGAATGAGTGATTCCCAGAAAGATATATTAGAAGTGTCGGAAAATATCCCTATGACTTACACTTCTTGAATGTTTCGGTGCATTATCTTCCTGATCACATCATTCGGAGCCCTGACGTGAACGTCGCCCTCTCTCATTTCTTGCAGGTTACATGGCCAGATTTCACCACGATCTACACCGACGGTTCTAAATCTGCTGATGGAGTAGGTTATGCATACGTCTGTCCTTCTACTAATGCCCTGGCTCGATACCGCCTACCTATGGAGGTTTCCAGCTACACTGCGAAGGTTCTGGCCATTCGTGACGCTTTGCAATATGGGATTTCTCAGGGCTTCCCCAAACTGCTGATCTTAACCGATGCGCAGAGTGTGCTGCAGAGACTCTCATCTCCCCGCTGGACGAGAGATATGCACTGTTATCTTTACGAGATACTGACGTTGGTGAACAACGCTACCATAGCTGGACATCAAATTCACTTCCTTTGGATTAGAGGGCATGTCGGAATTCGATACAATGAAATCGCCGATCGCCTGGCAAAAGAGGGACTCACCCAAGGCACCATTCAAGGCATCCAACTGCCCTATACGGATTTCTTCCCGGTCCTTCAGCGTGACGCCTATTGTCGCTGGAATGACGCCTGGATTCGTTCGCAGTCCATCAAAGGCAAACACTACGCCGCCGTTCAGACGCATCTATCCACGACCCCTTGGTTCTCCAGCTTCAGGATTGCACGTCGACATCTCACCTCCATCATTAGAATGCGACTTGGACATGGATATTACCCTGCGCGTCTACACCAACTACGTCTCATCGATTCCCCTGTATGTCCTGATGACCCAGGCGAAACCGCTGACCTCAATCATCTCCTGTTCAGTTGCTCTCGCTACCGAGCCCACCGTTCTTCCTTCCTCCGCCGCCTACTTCAACAGTCTGTTCCTTTTCCCGCTAGCGTCAACACCATATTACAGTTATGCCACAAACCTGTATACCAAGCTCTTCTGCAATTTCTTAAAGAAAGTGATCTACAGATCTAGTCTCCTCCCATCCTCTTAATTTTCCTTACATTATTTTTCTAATTTTCCCCCACGATGGCCATATGGGATTTTACCGAAGGCCAAAAAAAAAAAGTGTCGGAAATAATGACGTCTTCAAGAAGTGCCCCGCCTCTATAGCGTGTCTGATCACATACAAGAGGTCCCGAGTTCGAATCTCGATCAGAGTGAAATATCTAGATAAGGCTTTTACAGGGGTTTTTCCTTATCCAGAAAGATGAATGTCGGGTAACTCTAAGCTCTATGGACCCTGGTATCATTCGAACGCCATTTCATCTATTTCATTCATCTTCCGATATGATTTAACAATGGAGGACGTACATAAATTAAAAAATAGACAAAATCTTAGTACACAAAAATGTAGAACTCTTTCAAACACACAGTATATGTGACATCGTTTTTATGGAGTGAACTATTTTCGAAATATTCCTTGTTCTTTGTTTGAATGTTCCATAAGCATACTTTTTTGTTCAAAAAGGAGGATGTTATTGTTTTTTTTTTTTTTTATCTTTTAGCCATGCAAATAGATGGGATTTAAAGGCAATGACATTGACCAACTCATGAAAGAGTTTACTACCGCTTATAGCCTACTATATTCACATATTCCCCAACGTACAAGAAAATTAGCATTAAAATACTTTCTGCAAATGTTAAGTATGAGTTCGTAAGAATAGTCTGTACAAGAGTAGATAAAGTCATATGTAGGACCCAAATTTTAAGGCTTTAACCTTATTTCACATAAGAAAACCTAAATGAGGGTTCACAACCTAAAATAACCTAAATTACTACTTCCCTTTTTGAAACAAAAAATATTATTTTCCAATTTACAAAGTTGATTTGGAAGATAATATTCGAGAACATGTTAATAAAACAGGTAAAATGCATCCTTAAGTAACATTCATCTCAATAAGAAAAAGATGTACGGGTAAATCAGTTCGACCGAGCTTCGAACTCTGCTCCTGCGAAGCTCTTCGGCCAAGAAGGTTTCCTTAGAAGCTCCAACATGTATACAATTGTTCAGAAGGAAAGTACCGGCAACCTCTCTTCCACCTAAGCCGATAATTACACGCATTGGAGCTTGGCTGTCAGCTGCCGTTTATTATGCCGAGCACTTAAAGGACATTAAAATCGTCGTTAATGAGTTAGATGAAACAGAAACTTCCTACATAGCCAAGGCTAAGAGATCACTCGAGTGTCCTACTCTTACAGCTTCCCTTGTTTATACTAACATCCATTTTAGTTTTATGCCAAAAGCTATTCACTTGTTGGAAAGTACAACTTTGCCACTGAAAGGTGCTCTATATACAATCGACAATGTTTTGAGAAAAAGAATACCTGGACCAATGGGAGGTACATGTGCTTCGAAGTTGCAGAAGATTATTTAGCGAAATCCTGGTTTTGAAGATATGAAAATCATAAACTCAGAGAAGTATGTATTTGTATTTCTATTTGTATTTATTCATCCTTTTGATCATAGTACATGATATAGGACACGTCAAGTACTTATAACTAAAAATTATACAATAAACATATACACAACACAAGTTTAGAAATGAAAATTCAGAAACTGTATGTACAATATAATAATAATTTATCTGTTGTTGACATATTCAAAAAATTCACCTATACTTTAAAAACAATGTTCTAACAGGAACTTTTTCACACAGCATTTAAATTTAGGAAGTGCAGATATGCTCTTTAGGTGTTCAGGTAGGTCGTTATAAAGGCAAAGTCCAGTATATATAAAGCTTTTACCAAACAAACTGGTGTTATGGGGGATTATACTTATTTGCTCTTTTCTTCGAGTATCATGATTATGTGTTTGTGTATTAGTGGAGTATAAATGAATATTCAGTTTAACAAAGGTTACTATTTATTGGATATACAAGCAAGGTAGAGGCAATATTTTTAATTCTTGAAAAAGTGTTCTGCAACTAGTTCTTTTGTTTACCTTTAGTATGGTACGTATAGCTCTCTTTTGTAATCTAAATATGGTAATCGCTTTTTCGCAGTTCCCCCATAGTATTATACCATAAGAAATGATACAGTGAAAGTATGCATAGTACAGGGATTAAAGTGAACAGGGGAAAACACAATTTGCTAAGTTTTTTTTAGAAATTTCGTTAATGTGAATATTCCACATCAAGTTTTTATCTAGATGTAGACCAAGGAGATTCGTGATTTCAGAGTAACTAATATATTTATCATTTAGTATTATATTAGGGCCACTACTTTGGATACCATGTATATTTTGAAAAGAAATAGCCACTGTCTTTTCTGCATTTATTACTAATCTGTTTGCTTCAAACAACTTGATTAGTTGATTTGTTACCAGTTTTATATTATCATCTAGAGAATAGAAATTTGGCCCGGTTAGAAAAATACTGGTATCATCAGCAAAAGAAGTTAAATTACAATTCTTGATAAAACACTCTAGATCATTTATGTATATCAGAAAAAGTACTGGTCCGATAATTGATCCTTGCGGAACACTATTATGTTATAGATCTTTTGAGGGACTGTGAGGTATGAAAGTCATTTGTTTTTTTCATCTACTTTTGTAGGCAAGCTACCGCTAGAACCTGCTGCACCGGCATCAATGCTCTACGCTCCAATGACGTCATGTTCTGTTGAAAGAACGTTTTTGCCATACAAGAATGTTGCTTGACAATAGGAAATCGTTTAACCCCGAAAATTTGGGTATATATGTCACTATCTACTGTAATGCCAAAAAGATAACCTAGAAAGCAAACGGTAAACTATATTGTGCGTTCTTTGATGAATATCTCTGACAATGTATACTTTTGTGTAATAAGTTCTTGAATACATGTCACAAATAAGTAGCAGAAAAGTAAGGCCACCTCGGTGGCGTGATGGTAGAGCGTCTGCCTCACGTTCAAGAGGTCCCGAGTTCGAATCTCGGTCAGGGTGAGTTACCTGGATAAGGTTTTTCCGGGGTTTTCCCTTATCCTAAAAGACGAATGTTGGGTAACTCTAAGCTCTATGGACCCTGGGCTCATTTGAGCATCATTTCGCCCATTCCATTCATCGTCCGATATGACTTAACGTTGGAGGACGTAAAATTACAAAAAAAGTAAAATTAGAAGTACTTATACTAATAAACAAATAAAACGTTCAGAAACCTAAAAAAAAAAAAAAAAAAAAAAATCTATTTTAAAATATAAGAAACTTAAAATGGTGGAATATTCTGTCTAAAAATTCGGGCCCTAGTCATATGGGAGCAACACGTCAGATTTCTTTTTATATCCTGCCCATGCAAAGAGAATGTAATGTCGAAGCCATCACATAGCGACCACTCATAAAATATCTGTCACTTAAAGCCCGCTGCATTCACCTATATTCAATTCTGTCTACATGGAAGCTTGCAATGAAACCGTTTCTGCCAATGTCTGTCCCGATTAATATAAAGTAAATGAAATTGGATCGCTTTTAAGAATCTTTGTACAGGAGTGAGTTGAGAAGGTCATGTGAGCGCACGTATGAGTTTTGTGTAAAGTTTCGTAAGGTTACGTTTTTCACGTTGGAACTGTTGCACTAGATGTTTCTCAGTGCATTTCTCTTTTTTTCTTTAGTTTGATAGAGTATCCGTACGAGAACTTTCATCAAGTCCCTGGCAATGGCGGCGATTCTATTAGGTGAGTCATCCATCGTCCAAACCTGTATGCACGAAAGTCAGGCTGTTGTTGATTACAGACGAGCAACGTACGGTACGGGACCAAGCTCTCTGCGGTTGCGGAATGCGGAGAAGAGAGATAAGCTGGTGACGTGTGGCAATGCTTGCATAAACAAAAATTATCAAGTGAGATTGTTATTGTTTCTTACACTAGTGAAGCTTGTGATGATTTGGATAACATCACAGAAATTCCCCAATCCCCTTAGAGTAGCGCACCAACATCATAGCTCATACCACTCCCATGAGTCGGAATGGAAATCGCTTCTAAGCTTAGCCTCTTTAAATGCAGGAATTTAATGAAAGAACGGGTATTCTAATTTTCAATTATCCTTCAATAAGAGCGTCTGACAGTCTTTTTCACAAAATGGATAGCTTTTCTCACAATATGCCGTTCCAAGCAACGGATAACACTGAAGGAAACACACACATTTGCAACTGAAACTCGTTTCCTTCAGCCTAGATGTGGTCTTCGCTCATGTATGTTGTTTAGAAAGAAATAGCATTTAACTTATGAAACATTAGTGCATATCAATGTTATTCAAATTTACGTAATTTATATAAATATTGTGACTTTGTGGGTTCGTGAAATTAATCTAATTGCGCAAACTCAAAACGTTCTTTATTTCCACCGAATTACAGTTGGAACACTTGCCGATTACACAGAATTACGTAGCGCAGACAATTACAATTCGCCAGTTCGTCTGTCACAGGTCCACTCTACACTCACAATTACGTACAACTCTGATACATGTACACAGTCTTCCGGTCCGTTCACTCACTCGGCACCCCTCACGGCTGCTCGCCAAGAACTCAACTGAACTCGTCCACTGCAGGCCTTATATAGGGAAGATCGCTGTTTCTGGAAGTCTCGCGGTTCAGTGAATATTCTCGACTGTTCCAGACTTGGGGAGGGGGAAAGAGATGGCTAGTGATGTTTTTCCAACCATCCCCCTTGTTAGCGCTACAAGATAAATGGGTAGGCGTGGTCTGAATGCCTCCTGTCGCCTACCCGGCTGCTAGCTGGTCGGGCCTTCCGATAATTAGGTGACAATATGAAGTGATCTTATTTTCAAGAGTTTCTTAGATTCTCTGAATGTATCTGAAATAATTAAGCTACAAGAACGAGGGAAAAGCTGTGGAATATCAAGGGAAAGGGAACAGAAATATATAACATTTGAAATTAAGGATGAAGATAGAAATTATTTATGACTCAGTACGGCAGTCAATTGAGAGAGCTTGGATTTTCCGGTGGTAAATATTGTAACAATCGAAACAGCCCTGGCTGGCCACACCTCCAACATACAGATCTGCGCAATGTTAATATTGTAGTAATAGATGGCATGAAATTTTTATCATTTGCACCATTTTAGAACATCGTGTGACAATTTAAAGATACCTTTAACAATCGTTAAAACTAACAATCATGACTTTTAAAATTCATTTTCTGAGAAACTTTTTTTCTAACACTTTTCAGTATACGCGTGTATACGCCCCACGCATCAAATTTTTCCATTTAACTTGGTGAAACTTCCAGGATAGGTCCATAATATGTAAATAAGAAACTTATCATTCCCCTTTTTGTTAATGCTCATGTTTTGAGAATTATATGGTGTTAAGTAATAAAATAAGTTAATATTTTCAAAATTTTGAGAGTTAACACGTGGAAAATATTTTAGAAGGAATGCTACAAGAGTATTCCAAAAAAATAATAATGTGGGTGTTTCAAAATTGCTCTGTGCTAGCCAAAAACAAAGATTCAACGTAAAATCTCAAATTTTTTGAAGCGTAGAACACTTTTAATTTTTACAATATGTTCATAAAAAATAATTAATAATTAATTAACTATTCGGCGTGGCAACATAAAAATTTGCATGCAAGTTTAAAATGATAATCTATTTATGTGGCTAAATTTTCATAATGATAGGTTTATTATTATTGCATTTGGAATTTTCAGTGTAGGCTTGCCTTAAATTAAAATGAATGTTTATTTTGATTATTAATAAAATGAACGACAGAAAGTAGAGAAAGTCATGTAAATATTTTGCGTATATGGGCAGAGTGTATACTTTATGTGCAAAGTGTAATTACTTTATGTAATTCACACGAATGATCTTTCGGTTACAGTCAGCGGACAACCAATATTTTATGCTGATGACACATCAATTATTATAAGTGGGTCAGATATTTATAATTTAAAAACAAACATTGACCAGGCCATAAAACAATTGGAAGCATGGTTTACATGCAATGGTCTGAAATTAAATAAAACTAAAACTGAAATTGTACATTTTAAGACTACAGTAGAAAACACACAAAGTAACTCATTAACTTCAGCTACCTAAAAAGAAGCTAAACTTTTAGGGTTATTTATAGATGAACGCCTTAAATGGACTAAACAATTAAATTATATAGAAAAAAATTAAATACTGCCTGTTTCAACATGTCCTGCTTGGCACAGATTACAAATTTAGATACAAGAAAAATCGTATATTACAGTTACTTTCACTCATTACTTGCATATGGAATAACTTTATGGGGAAACACAACAGGCTCTGACAGACTTTTTCGAATTCAAAAGAAAATCATACGCATAATGCCGCATTCGAGTTATAGAGCACCTTGCAGATAACTTTTTAAAACATTAGGAATTTTGACGCAACCTTGCCTCTATATGTATAATCTAGTTCTATATGTATACAGTAATTATAACAGTTTTCAAAAAAATCAATATCATCATGGTCATAACACAAGAGGAAAAAGAGATATAAAATATCCTACTCATAGGTTAACACTGCTCGAGAAAAGTCTACAATATATCGGGATTAAAATATATAATAAATTGCCACAAACAGTTAGGGAAATCCAAAACCAAAATCCTTTTATTCACCAACAAAGCATACTATTCAATTCAGGAATACATGGATGATGCACTGTGACCTCAATTTTATCTTAGTGTCTGTTCAAATTTAGGAAAACTATATACTCTAGATATTGTACATAACTAATATTCTCTTGCTTTATTATACTTTGTAGCATATTGTATTATAAATATTGTAGACTTATTTCTGATCTTAAAGTCTAGGTTGAGTCACCAATTTACGAGCACCTGCTCAACTATGTAAGTGTAATGTAACAAATAAAGTATTGTATTGTATTATATTGTAAAAGTATTGTAATTCTGAAAAAGCAGCATTTTTTTTATCAAATCATCGGCCTTTTTTCTTTTTTCCTCCACTGTTCCCTCGCACCCGAGATAAACATGTTTTTCCAGATATTCACGGTTAAGATTGAATTAGTAGCCATTGTTGTACTTACTCTTGGGCATGATGGAGCAAGTAGATGTGTAGTCCTCTATAGACAAAACACTAAAGAAACAAGCAGATACAGACTTTTGACGTATCACTTCACGGATATAAAGGTTAAAAGGCACTCACTATGCTTACATCACCTTTGTCGTTTTAGAGACTAAGGTCCGAGAACAAAGGTAAATAGTATATAGGGGACATATTTAAGCTTTCTGCACGTTCAAACGCAAAACAAATACGCAAAGATAGCACGGTGATGGCGGCACCAGAAAGGTTAACACGTTCCTCTACTCTCCTAATAAGATAAAGTGCCGTGAAATAGGACCCTGGATAATGAATATCAATTGTTTCAACATTTTGATAATATAGCAACGTTTATCTTGAGAACTATCAAATACAAAATATAGTGTTCAACAAGTCAGAGAGTGGACTTGCACTGAGAAAAATGTATTCTAAATTAACTGTTAAAAAAAAACACACACACACACCGATGTTTTACATTTACATCACTTTCTCTACACATTCTTCAAATAATAATAATAATAATAATAATAATAATAATAATAATAATAATAATAATAATAATAATAATAATAATAATAATAATAATAATAATAATAATAATAATAATAATAATAATAATAATAATAATAATAATAATAATAATAATAATAATAATAATAATAATAATAATAATAATAATAATAATAATAATAATAATAATAATAATAATAATAATAATAATAATAATAATAATAATAATAATAATAATAATAATAATAATAATAATAATAATAATAATAATAATAATAATAATAATAATAATAATAATAATAATAATAATAATAATAATAATAATAATAATAATAATAATAATAATAATAATAATAATAATAATAATAATAATAATAATAATAATAATAATAATAATAATAATAATAATAATAATAATAATAATAATAATAATAATAATAATAATAATAATAATAATAATAATAATAATAATAATAATAATAATAATAATAATAATAATAATAATAATAATAATAATAATAATAATAATAATAATAATAATAATAATAATAATAATAATAATAATAATAATAATAATAATAATAATAATAATAATAATAATAATAATAATAATAATAATAATAATAATAATAATAATAATAATAATAATAATAATAATAATAATAATAATAATAATAATAATAATAATAATAATAATAATAATAATAATAATAATAATAATAATAATAATAATAATAATAATAATAATAATAATAATAATAATAATAATAATAATAATAATAATAATAATAACAATAATAATAATAATAATAATAATAATAATAATAATAATAATAATAATAATAATAATAATAATAATAATAATAATAATAATAATAATAATAATAATAATAATAATAATAATAATAATAATAATAATAATAATAATAATAATAATAATAATAATAATAATAATAATAATAATAATAATAATAATAATAATAATAATAATAATAATAATAATAATAATAATAATAAATACTGATGATTATGATCATAACCCATGGCGTAATAGTCCGCAAGCGAGCCGAGTCTGCCAACCCGACTGCCGGCCTCACGCCCACATACACAAGACAGAGGTGGGCGAACATCCAAACGATAGAGGAAGGAGATGTGGTCAACATTTTGGCACCTCCAGCCGGAAAGTTGACTTTCTAGACCATGATTCGCTACCTATCGCAGCTCCTCAAATTCCTCACGATGCTGAGTGGTGTAAACGAATGTTTATGTGGTATTTTATGTATCGCCAAGTTGTGACGATATTTGAAGAAGTTTGAAGAAGTTTTTAATTTGAGTTCCAGAGGTCCAGAGGTAGTCCTAGTCGGGCGGGGCTATTTTTCTTTTTCCCCGTCCGGGTGTCTTATGCCGCAGTACCTAGCCGCTTTGCGGCTTAACCTGCGAAATGAGCTAGTAATTGGTTTCATGCTCTGCTGGGGTGTTTGAATTTTTTGGGAAATTTGGAATGGGATACCCTTGTTTAATTATCATAGGTAGCTGCACTTAATCTTTCCCCCGTTTTAGGAGACACGATTTAAGTTTTTGCTCCGTTTTGGTTACGGATTGTATATCGCTTGATCCATCAGGCGTAAAAACTGGTCCTAGAGACATCTGGGGTTTCTCTTGGGTTAACCAAGGGTTAACCAAGACGTCTCTTGGTAGTCTGAAGGATGGCAAGCGTCTTTGATCCCTCTGGTCATACCTGCCCAGGGAGTTCACTAAGGGGTTGGGGTGATTTTGGATTTTGTCGTACATTGATCGTGCCCTCTCGCGGATGACATCGACAATGTACGGGATCCGGGAGTGCTCATGTAGGATATGAGCAGGGAATCTCCAGTCTGTATCGTATATGATGCGAAGTGCCTTGTTCTGCAGCGTCTGGAGCCTGACGAAAGTGGTATTAGCCACTGTTCCCCAGATCTCACAGCCGTACAGAATCATAGGCGGAATGATCGCCCGATACAGCTGGAGTTTGAGAGTTCGTTGAATTTGGTTTTAAGTTATATTAAAATATGAATTCCTAGCTGTAACATGATGACTCTTTTACAAGGCGTAGTCTTGGACAGATGTCTTTCTTCCTTCCTTCCTTCCAGAAATGGTTTACAAAATGAAATAAATTAACTGATTTCTTTTGAAATAGATTGGATTTAATTCTTGTTTAAAATTGACAAAGAAAGTTACAACGGCGCATGCGTATGTATTGTCTACGGATTTGTAACAGTAATAGACATACAAATGAAGGTTCAGAAGGTGCATTGTTGCCCAGTCTTAATTATTGTAGTAAATTTGTAATATAACATGGAGAACCACATATTTTATACCTGGGGTAATTTCTGACTCTGTTAACACAAAATGTAAAATTCTGTGCTACCGACCGTCATATTACCATAAATATTTTGACCATTTATAATAAAAAGTACAAAAAAATCATATCTGGAAGATGAGAAGTCTATGTTCACATTAAAACAGTTTCTACATAGTTAAAGCAGCCTTGGATACTATAGAGCCCCAGACACCAGTCAAGGGTTAAGGGAAAACCGACAACGTTTATCATATCGGGCGATGAATGAAACGATGTTGAAATGAGACCAGGGTACAGAGAGCTTAAAGTTACCAGACAATTATCTTTCACGATAAGGGAAAAACGCCAACGTTAAGTCTTATCGAACGATGAATGAAACGATGTTGAAATGAATACAGGGTACATAGAGCTTAGAGTTACCAGACATTCATCTTTCAGGATAAGAGAAAACTTCCAACGTTGTCATATCGAACGATGAATGAAACGATGTTGAAATGAATACAGGGTACATAGAGCTTAGAGTTACCGAACATTCATCTTTCAGGATAAGGAAAAACCTCCAACGTTAAGTCATATCGAACGATGAATGAAACGATGTTGAAATGAGTACAGGGTACATAGAGCTTAGAGTTACCGGACATTCATCTCTCAGGATAAGAGAAAACTTCCAACGTTGAGTCATATCGAACGATGAATGAAACGACGTTGAAATGAATACAGGGTACATAGAGCTTAGAGTTACCAGACATTCATCTTTCAGGATAAGAGAAAACTTCCAACGTTAAGTCATATCGAACGATGAATGAAACGATGTTGAAATGAATACAGGGTACATAGAGCTTAGAGTTACCGCACATTCATCTCTCAGGATAAGAGAAAACTTCCAACGTTGAGTCATATCGAACGATGAATGAAACGACGTTGAAATGAGACCAGGGTACATAGAGCTTAGAGTTACCAGACATTCATCTTTCAGGATAAGAGAAAACTTCCAACGTTAAGTCATATCGAACGATGAATGAAACGATGTTGAAATGAATACAGGGTACATAGAGCTTAGAGTTACCACATTCATCTTTCAGGATAAGAGAAAACCGCCAAGGTTAAGTCATATCGAACGATGAATGAAACGATGTTGAAATGAGACCAGGGTACATAGAGCTTAGAGTTACCAGACATTCATCTTTCAGGATAAGAGAAAACTTCCAACGTTAAGTCATATCGAACGATGAATGAAACGATGTTGAAATGAATACAGGGTACATAGAGCTTAGAGTTACCAGACATTCATCTTTCAGGATAAGAGAAAACTTCCAACGTTAAGTCATATCGAACGATGAATGAAACGATGTTGAAATGAGTACAGGGTACATAGAGCTTAGAGTTACCGGACATTCATCTCTCAGGATAAGAGAAAACTTCCAACGTTGTCATATCGAACGATGAATGAAACGATGTTGAAATGAATACAGGGTACATAGAGCTTAGAGTTACCGAACATTCATCTTTCAGGATAAGGAAAAACCTCCAACGTTAAGTCATATCGAACGATGAATGAAACGATGTTGAAATGAATACAGGGTACATAGAGCTTAGAGTTACCAGACATTCATCTTTCAGGATAAGAGAAAACTTCCAACGTTAAGTCATATCGAACGATGAATGAAACGATGTTGAAATGAATACAGGGTACATAGAGCTTAGAGTTACCAGACATTCATCTTTCAGGATAAGAGAAAACCGCCAAGGTTAAGTCATATCGAACGATGAATGAAACGATGTTGAAATGAGACCAGGGTACATAGAGCTTAGAGTTACCAGACATTCATCTTTCAGGATAAGAGAAAACTTCCAACGTTAAGTCATATCGAACGATGAATGAAACGATGTTGAAATGAATACAGGGTACATAGAGCTTAGAGTTACCAGACATTCATCTTTCAGGATAAGAGAAAACTTCCAACGTTAAGTCATATCGAACGATGAATGAATCGATGTTGAAATGAGTACAGGGTACATAGAGCTTAGAGTTACCGGACATTCATCTCTCAGGATAAGAGAAAACTTCCAACGTTGAGTCATATCGAACGATGAATGAAACGACGTTGAAATGAATACAGGGTACATAGAGCTTAGAGTTACCAGACATTCATCTTTCAGGATAAGAGAAAACTTCCAACGTTAAGTCATATCGAACGATGAATGAAACGATGTTGAAATGAATACAGGGTACATAGAGCTTAGAGTTACCGAACATTCATCTCTCAGGATAAGAGAAAACTTCCAACGTTAAGTCATATCGAACGATGAATGAAACGATGTTGAAATGAATACAGGGTACATAGAGCTTAGAGTTACCAGACATTCATCTTTCAGGATAAGAGAAAACCGCCAAGGTTAAGTCATATCGAACGATGAATGAAACGATGTTGAAATGAGACCAGGGTACATAGAGCTTAGAGTTACCAGACATTCATCTTTCAGGATAAGAGAAAACTTCCAACGTTAAGTCATATCGAACGATGAATGAAACGATGTTGAAATGAATACAGGGTACATAGAGCTTAGAGTTACCAGACATTCATCTTTCAGGATAAGAGAAAACTTCCAACGTTAAGTCATATCGAACGATGAATGAAACGATGTTGAAATGAATACAGGGTACATAGAGCTTAGAGTTACCAGACATTCATCTTTCAGGATAAGAGAAAACTTCCAACGTTAAGTCATATCGGACGATGAATGAAACGATGTTGAAATGAGACCAGGGTACATAGAGCTTAGAGTTACCGGACATTCATCTTTCAGGATAAGGGAAAACCTCCAACGTTAAGTCATATCGAACGATGAATGAAACAATGTTGAAATGAGTACAGGGTACATAGAGCTTAGAGTTACCGGACATTCATCTTTCACGATAAGGGAAAACCGCCAACGCTAAGTCATATCGAACGATGAATGAAACGATGTTGAAATGAGTACAGGGTACATAGAGCTTAGAGCTACCGGACATTCATCTTTCAGGATAAGAGAAAACCGCCAACGCTAAGTCATATCGAACGATGAATGAAACGATGTTGAAATGAGTACAGGGTACATAGAGCTTAGAGCTACCGGACATTCATCTTTCAGGATAAGAGAAAACTTCCAACGTTGAGTCATATCGAACGATGAATGAAACGACGTTGAAATGAGACCAGGGTACATAGAGCTTAGAGCTACCGGACATTCATCTTTCAGGATAAGGGAAAACCGCCAACGCTAAGTCATATCGAACGATGAATGAAACGTTGTTGAAATGAGTACAGGGTACATAGAGCTTAGAGCTACCGGACATTCATCTTTCAGGATAAGAGAAAACTTCCAACGTTAAGTCATATCGAACGATGAATGAAACGACGTAGAAATGAGACCAGGGTACATAGAGCTTAGAGTTACCGGACATTCATCTTTCAGGATAAGAGAAAACTTCCAACGTTAAGTCATATCGGACGATGAATGAAACGATTTTGAAATGAGTACAGGGTACATAGAGCTCAGAGTTACCAGACATTCATTTTCAGGATGAGGGAAAACCTCCAACGTTGTCATATCAGACGATGAATGAAATGGTGCTCAGCTGAGTCCAGGGTACATAGAGCTTAATATTAGCAGACATTCATCTTTCAGGATAAGGGAAAACCGCCAACGTTAAGTCATATCGGACGATGAATAAAGTGATGCTCAAATGCGTACAAGGTACATAGGGTTTTCAGTTACCAGACATTTATCTTTCTGGAATAGGGAAAAAATATGATGATAATGATGATACTGATAATGATAACCTTGACAAATAATATTTATTATACTAGCAAATGTGCTTTTATGATTTGTGTCTAATGAAAGGATGGTAATCTTGAATGTTCTGTTTCGGCTGAATCTGATGTAATTTGGAAAATAAAAGTCCTGTAACAGTATTTTTGTTTAGTAATGTTCGAAGGAATAATAAATATATAAAAATGTATGTAGTTGTGTGATTGGCCGAAGTAGTAGTGGTATGACGTGGTGTGATGACGTGTCAGAGAATCGGCCAATCACAAAATAAAGTGGGATTTACTATGGGGACAAGAAAATCAATAATCTAGAAAAAGTGAGAATCTTGTGTCTTGCTGGAGAAGGAGAAAAGATGTTACGATGATTGTAATTGTAAAGGAAAATTAATAAGATTCAAAAAGTGTTACTCAATATTTATAATAGATAAGAGTGAATCATAGTTCATATTATATAATTAAATAATATATTACAAAATTGGACTCATCTAAATTTTATTTTCACCAAAAATCCGCATCCACACCTGAGAAAAGATCTCACGACTCTCAGTAGATTAAAACTCGACTTGGATCTTATAAAAAGTTGGCTTGCTTCTTATTAGTTGAAGATGAACGAAAATATAATCCCGTTACAAATGGCGCAGCAACGTGTGGGGCTCGAATAGGATTAAGAAGAGGAGATTAAAGCATCGTGCAGCTCCGTGGGAATTTAAAAGGAAAGAAGAAAGAAGAGAGAAGAAAGAAGAAAACGAGAACTGGTTTAAGTGAGTGAAATTAAAAAAAAAAAATAATAATAGTAGTAGTAGTAGATTTATGTTGTTAAGAAATCAGAAAATAGTTAAAAAGATGGCGAGTAGAAAAGAAATAATAGTGGAAGGAGAAGTTACTGATAGTGTAGGAATGAATAGGGAGGATGCAAGATTAAGCATAGATAATGAGTCAATGTTGGAAAGAATAACAAGAATGTTAAGTAATTTAGATTCTAAAATAGAACAAAATGCAAAGAATTTAGATTTTAGAATGAGAGATGTAAAATCAGAAATAGGAGATGTTAAATCTGAAATGAGTAATTTAGATTCTAAAATAGAACAAAATGCAAAGAATTTAGATTTTAGAATGAGAGATGTTAAATCTGAAATGAGTAATTTAGATTCTAGAATGAAAGATGTAAAATCAGAAATAAGTAATTTAGATTCTAGAATGAAAGATGTAAAATCAGAAATGAGTAATTTAGATTCTAAAATAGAACAAAATGTAAACGATTTAACTAAGAAAATGAATGATTTAGATGTAGGAGTAAGACAGGAACTAGCACAAAATGTGAGTAACTTAGAAATTAATTTATTACAGAAGCTAAAACAGGAATTAAAATCTGAAATTTCACAGGAGATTAGAGAAGGGAGAAAAGAGTGTAGGGATAATATGGAAAGGCTCTTGCAGATTATAGAGATTAATAAGGATGAGAATAGAAAGGAAGTCAATGAGTTGAGAGAGATAATTCAGGAAACTAGGTTAGGTCAGGACATTGTGAAACAAGAAATAAGAATGGAATTAAACAAAGAGTTAGAAACATTTAGGATACAACAGGCAGAAATAACACAAAAACAAAGAGAAGAATTAGGAGATAAAGTAGAACAAAGAATCAATGTAATTTGTTCTGAAATGCAATTACAACATGATGAAAGTAAGATACACCAAGAGGAAATAAAGTTACAAATTGATGAGATAAGTAAAGTAAAAGAAGAAGTAATTTTGCAAATTAAAGAGGTAAAAGAACATTTTGAAAAAGAAAAGGATAACTTAGGAAAATTGACACAAGTTGTAATTGCATTACAGGCTAGAAAAGTAAATAACGGGAAAGAAATGTCTAGAATTACAAATATAAACGATTGTGACTTACCAGGTGAATTAAGCAATCATCAGAAGTCTAGTGATGTAGTAAGTGAATGTAGTGATTTTGTGAGTCCAGATAATGATATTAATTATCACAGAAACACACAGAACATGTCCTCACACACACAACTCCACAGTCTAGGTCAAAATGAATGTGTACATTATTCACTAAATGATATTAGTCCACCAAGTTTTGATGAGGAATCAGGTGATAATCCAAAAGTATTTCTTAGGGAATTGGAAGAATATTTCCGTATTAAGAGAATTCCCAATGAATTTCGGATGGTAATAGTAAAACGCTGTTTGAAGAAAAATGCTCTTGAGTGGTTAAGGTTAACTTTGGCTTCACATGAAACATACAGTACTTTCAGAAATCTGTTTATAAATAGATTTTGGGGACCTGAGAGACAAAGAAGAATAAAAGTTGAGTTAGCAACGGGTAGGTTTGAGTTTAAAAAAGGGATTTCTATGACTGAATATTTCTTAAAATTAGCAAACAAAAGTAAGTTGATCAATCCCGAAATTTCTGAGACAGAAATTGTCAACATGCTAATACGTCATTATCCACCACATATCAGAAATCATTTAATTGTGGCTAAGCCTATCGATTTCTCTGATATGATTGAATTATTATCCGAATTTGAAGCACATAACCTCATTAATGATACTACATCCTGTGATGGTAACTATAATAACGTCCATATTGAGCGAGGAAGAAATCGACAGGAATCACAACCTACAAATAATAGGAATAATAGGACGAGTTTAAATTGGGGCGGGGCACCCGTGAGAAATCAAAGATTTGAAGGAAGAGGTTATGATCCTAGACGAACTTATGAATCTGTAATTCCCGGAACAGGAAGTGGAGTTCAAAATAATGTGCAAAGGAATTATCATAACAATCAGTCGACGAGAATTGGAAGAAATGATCAAATAAACCATGTAAGATTTTATCGAGGAAATAATCAGCGAATAAGTAATTTTAATAGGGGTAGAGGTACTAGTTTATTTAGTGCAAATCAAAGAGATTTTAGGGGTGTGAGATTTGAAAGAAGTAATCAAAATGAAAGAGTCGAAAATACACAAAGCACAGAGAATGATGTGAGTATAAACGATAGCACCAACCTAACCAACAATGAAAGTAATAATCAGAGGGAGATGGAAAACTAAAAACCAAATCATTTTGTGCTCTGGAAAGTGGTTCGGTGAGGATGACACAGGGCGAATTGAAAGTTGAAGATAACGGAAATAAGCTCACTCTCTTGCAGAAAAATAAGGAATTAGTTAACCCACTTCAGATAATTATTTACCTATGGGATAAAGAATATACAGCCTTGATTGATACTGGAGCCAGTTCTACTGTGATAAGTGAGGAATTGTTTAAAAAATCTGTTAGCTAACTATAAAGTGGAATATTTAAATGTGTGTAACGTTTACTGCAGTACTGCAATTGGGAAGAAAAAGGATAGGATTAAATATCAAGTATTAATTAAGGGGCGAATAGGTGAATGGAATTTCAATTTCATTGCGTTGGTAATTCCACATTTGGCAAGAGATGTAATTGTGGGTAATGATTTATTATATGAATGGCAAAGTGTATTGAATTTCTATATGCATGAAATGAAGGTTAAGACAGAAAATGATTTATTAGTAATAAAATTATTGGAAGAAGATGGAAGAAAAGAAGAGAACAGGGATAATATAAATAATGAAAGGTTTTTTGTGGAAGATATACTCTTGCAAGAAAATGGTAATATTGAATACGATGAAAATGAAAATTGTGGGAAGAATTTAATTATTGATGGATTGCAAAATAATGTAACTGACCTTGAAAAGCATTGTTGCCAATTATATACAATACAAGATAAGAACGCCGGAAGCCAAGTGGAGGAAGAAATAGAATTCCAGAGAATATTACAAGTAAAGTTAGAAAACACATACAATTTAGACCAAGCGAGAAAAGAACAGTTGAAATTGTGTATATTAAAGAATAGAAAAGCCTTTAGTTCAAAACCTGGACTGTGTAACAAATACACACACACATTTAAAGTGAATGATACTGATCCCTATACACATAAAAGCCTTGACAGTAATTGAAACAATATTGAATATATACTATGTGTGTGTTAAATAATAATAAAAATAAAACATTGTTAAACATCAATATATTGTTGTATTTTAATTAATGTTAATTTATTGTTGTTAAATGTTCATTTATTATATTTCATCCAATGTATGTATATTATTATATTTTATGTATGTTGTATTGGTGTTGTGTAATATTGGTGTAAACGAAATTGTTAATTGGGGCTGTTCTTCGAAATATATGGAAACAGATTGTTAATTCCTTTATTTGGTTATTTTCCATATATTTCGAAGAGGGGCATTTGTAACAGTATTTTTGTTTAGTAATGTTCGAAGGAATAATAAATATATAAAAATGTATGTAGTTGTGTGATTGGCCGAAGTAGTAGTGGTATGACGTGGTGTGATGACGTGTCAGAGAATCGGCCAATCACAAAATAAAGTGGGATTTACTATGGGGACAAGAAAATCAATAATCTAGAAAAAGTGAGAATCTTGTGTCTTGCTGGAGAAGGAGAAAAGATGTTACGATGATTGTAATTGTAAAGGAAAATTAATAAGATTCAAAAAGTGTTACTCAATATTTATAATAGATAAGAGTGAATCATAGTTCATATTATATAATTAAATAATATATTACAAAATTGGACTCATCTAAATTTTATTTTCACCAAAAATCCGCATCCACACCTGAGAAAAGATCTCACGACTCTCAGTAGATTAAAACTCGACTTGGATCTTATAAAAAGTTGGCTTGCTTCTTATTAGTTGAAGATGAACGAAAATATAATCCCGTTACAGTCCTATTATGAAGCCGAAACAAAGATTGCACTATTTATTTTCAATAAATTCCTAGGCCAGTATTTATTATGATTAACGTAATCCGATTGTGTACAATGATATATGTTCGATGTTTTTCTTTAACTTATGCATTCTAGCATTTTAATCGGACAGTATGTTAATAATTGTGAAGATATCAAATCAGTTCTAGATCAAGGGAAGCCTTCACGAGAAGGTGGGTTATGTTTGTATATCAGTTTAAATTAATTAGCAATCAGAGGTTACACCAGAACAGGCAAGCGAGCTTGCGTTTCTTAAATTTAGGACTCGAACTAGCTTGTGTTTCAAGCCATTCAACAATACATTATTTATAATTGCATTATTTCATTCATATTCTGATATGACAGCGTTGGAGATTTCCCCTTATCCCAAAAGATGAATGTAGGTTACTGTAAGCTCTATGTATTCTATACACATTTTAACAGTATGTCATTCATCGTCCAATAAGACTTAACGTTGAAGGTTCTCCCTTATCCCTAAAGATGAATGTAGGTAACTCTAACCTCTATGTACACGGTACACATTTTAACAGTATGTCATTCATCGTCTAATAAGAGTTAACGTTGATGGTTCTCCCTTATCCCAAAAAATGAATGTAGGTAACTCTAAGCTCTATGTATCCCGTACTCATTTGAACATCATTTCATCCATCGTCCGATAAGACTTGAAGCAGTTAAGTCATAGTTTAGGTACACAGGAAGAAGTACCGTTAGGCGTAAGGTTAATTCATGGTGAAAGTGAACTAAACAAAGACAGGCAAGGAAGGGTTGGTCATTACCCCCAAGAGGGAAGGGGTAGTGCTAAAAGAAAAAACAGGAGATGTGTCAATGCTCTACCTGGACATCCACGGAAGCAGTGCTATTAGGAAGGTGATGTAAAACTAAGTGACGTGTGTGTAGACAAATGCGTGTGTGTATGAAAGCCCAAAAAAGAAGAGAAAGCAGTATCGAATAAAGCAGAGGGAAAACAAAGCAGTCAGGCGTTTACCACTCTTTAATTAAGAAATCCATGCAAAGATCCTGAGCTTGTTACGAACCGATAAAGTCCGTGAAGCTAAGTCCACGCTTGTTCCCTTCCAACTACCCGTACCCTCTCAGACGTAACTATGGAGGCTTTCCCTTATCCAGAAAGACGAATGTCTAGGAATTTTAAGCTCTATGTACCCTGCACTCATTTGAACATCATTTTATTCATCGTCCAATATGACTTAACCTTGGAGATTTTCCCTTATCCTGAAACATGAATGTCAGGTAACTCTAAGCTCTATGGTCCCTAGGCTGTTTCTAAATCATTTCATTCATCGTTCGATATGACTTAACTTTGGAGGTTTATGCTTATCCTGAAAAATGAATTTCTGGCAACTCTAAGCTCTGTGAACCTTGGACTGATTTGAACATCATTTCATTCATCTTGTGATATGACAACGTTGGAGATGTTCCCTTATCTTGAAAGATGTATAACTGGTAACTCTAAGCACTATGTACCCTGAACTCTTTTCAACATCATTTCATTCATCGTCCGAAAGGACAGTGTTGGAGGTTTTGCCTTATCCTGAAAGATGAATGTCTGGTAACTGTAAACTCTATGTACCCTGCACTCATTTGAACATCATTTTATTCATCGTCCAATATGACTTAACCTTGGAGATTTTCCCTTATCCTGAAACATGAATGTCAGCTAACTCTAAGCTCTATGGTCCCTGGGCTGTTTCTAAATCATTTCATTCATCGTTCGATATGACAACGTTGGAGGTTTATCCTTATCCTGAAAGATGAATATCATTTCATTTATCGTCTGATATGGCAACGTTGAAGGTATTCCCTTATCTTGAAAGATGAATAACTGGTAACTCTAAGCGCTACGTACCCTGGACTCATTTGAACCTCATTTCATTCATCGTCCGAAAGGACAACGTTGGAGGTTTTGCCTTATCCTGAAAAATGAATGTCTGGTAACTGTAAACTCTATAGACCCTGAACTTGTTTTAAAATCATTTCATTCATCGTCCAGTATGACAACGTTGAAGCTTTATCCTTATCCTGAAAAATGAATGTCTGGTAACTCTAAGCTCTATGGACCCTGGACTTATTTTAACATCATTTCATTCATCGTCCGATATGACCTAACGTTGGAGGTTATCCCTTATTCTGATAGATGAATGTTTGGTAACTCTAAGCTCTATGAACCCTGAACTTATTTTAATATCATTTCATTCATCGTCCAATATGGCAACGTTGGAGGTTTTTCCTTATCTTGAAAAATGAATGTCTGGTAACTCTAAGCGCTACGTACCCTGGACTCATTTGAACATCATTTCATTCATCGTCTGATATGACAACTTTGGAGGTTTTGCCTTATCCTGAAAGATGAATGACTGGTAACTGTAAGCTCTATGTACCCTGGACTCTTTTCAACATCATTTCATGCATGGTCCAATATGACTTATCGTTTAAGATTTTCTCTTATTCCCTACGTATTCCCACAATAACAGACTACATCCATATCCTTTCAAATTCCTTTTATCAAAACCTCTCCCACAATTTCAACTTCCTCATCCACGGTCTAGGTGAGTACGACATCGATCCTGGAGAGCGCTACAAACGCCCGAAGCTGCTTCAGGAACATAAAATAATACATCAGATGGCTTATATATAATTTCAACCTCATCTTCTGCGTATATTGTCCTTGCTTATAAAACACGCCACTGCTAGTAGAGGGCCTAGCCCTGATCTGGCTTAAGACCGAAGGTCTGACATTCAGATCTTCAAATGTCCAGTCGCGACGCCTTTGAAATCCATGATACAGTCATTTGTCGGAAAAATGATCACTCACTTTTTGTGTAGATGTCACCCTCCTACTACATACTGTTTTACAAATACAAAAACTAAATGTTGCCAACATAGGAATAAGTAAAGGCTTCAAAAAGTTGAATCACGATACCTATAATTACTCTCTGAATTCTCTATTAAAACTCTGATGCAACAATCACTTCAGTCTTTTGTCATCACACAAACAACTATACTACGAATCATACGATACCGTATTGGATATTTGTGACAGTGCAGGTAGTTGTGCATAATTACTAAATAGTAAAACAAGTTTTTTAGAGTTTTGAATACCTGGAAGTATTACCTAATTAACATGAGTTTAAAAGGCCGAACTCTCACTCACCAGGAAGCTAAACATATCATCGAAAATGGTAAAGTCACCATCATAGATGTTAGAGGTGAAAATGAATTAACATCAGAAGGATATATTCCAGGAAGTGTAAATATTCCGCTAACTCAACTTTATGGCGCTTTACAAAGACTCCCCGACGCAGAGTTTAAAGCACGATATGGAGTTCAAAAGCCAGACAAAACGGCCAACATTATGTTCATCTGTAGTGCCGGTGGACGGAGTAAACGAGCCACGGAAATGGCGTTAAATTATGGTTTTGAAAACTCCTGCAATTATATGGGTGGATTTCGAGAGTGGAAGATGCATCAAGACGTATGAAGTGCAAAAGAGAAGAAGTGGAGTATTCTAATGAGTTCGTTACCCAGCATCTTCATCTTTAAATTGGTTTTGAAAATCGCTGAGTAAATTTATTTTGGCACTTTGTAGTCAAGGCTGACTGTGTTCTGTTAAATAGTTCATCTGTGGATGGAAGCCCCAAACTATTACTTGAGGGGATGTGGTTAATTTATGAGTTCATAAACATTCATTTACAAAAGTTGTGTTTACATATTATGGGAATGTATGCTATCAAAGTTTGATACACTTAGAAATATCACTTGTCTAGTAATCTAAGTATGTAATGAATTGCATTTTATGTTTCTCAAACAATATTGTTATTTTATTTTCTTACAAGAAGTGAAAATAATGCTTAGCCATTCAGTGGTGAAGGTTAATACAATTTCAACAAATACATAAATGCCAGTAGATGTGCTGCCATCTGGTGTTGGATTTTATGTAATAAGCTGCATTCCCTTTTTTAGTTATGAGCAACCAGAAGCATATCCTCTATGCAAAACCATACATAGAAATATAAATAATTTATTTTAATAGATAATTGTGTGTACCATTTACTTAAATAAAGTCAAGTTATTAATTCTCAGTCTTATAATTTAACTGGTTGAAGAACAAAATGTTCAGGGTTTCTGCCATCAAAGTACTTAGATACATAAAATTGAACATATTAACAGTGAAGCAAACAAATATCTACAAATATAATAACTTGTAACTTAAAGCTTCACTTATAAGCAGGCACGTATTTAGAAGTCAATTTCTGGGGGGCTCCAAATAAATAATGTAATAGTTAATCAGGGATGTGTTTTTATGTTAGTAAAAAATAAAATCACATGTACTGCTGATTTTTGCTGAGCAAAGGAATACTTTGAAAATTTCAAGTTCATCAAGATACCGACAGAGATGCACCTATTACCTCCGAGGAGTTCACCGAACCGACTTCCATTAGTCGACAACAGCTGATGATGTTAGGAAGATCCTAACGAAAAACATTCTAGGTAAATACTAGCAATAGGTGGAGCATTGAGTATTAGTTCGACTCAAAATTGTATTAAAACAAGATAGTTCATTTTTTCAGATTACTATTTAGGATACCAAGATAAGGTCAATATTTCCTTTAAGTATCTTTTTGAGCATTATTTATACATTTAATTTTATTTTTTATTTCATCTTATATGTGAATTATTACAAACAGATAAACATTATCTTAAAAATCAAGCAGAACATTTCCTTTCATTTCAAAACATTATGCCATAAAGTATGTTAATATAGGCTTTCTTGCTTCTTGTCAAGTATTAGGTATTTGTGCATTTAATTTGTACTTTTTATTTCATCTCACACGTTATTACAAACATTTAAAGTACTCTTAAAGATCAAACAAGTTCATTGTTATTATTTTAAAGTGTTACACCTAACTTATGTATTTGTAATCATGCTTATTGTCAATTATTATTTATGTACTTAATTTATATTCTTATTTCAACTTAATATGTTGAGTCTTACAGAAAGTTAAAAGTAGAGTTACAAATCAAATGAAAGGTTTGCTACTCTTTGAATGTGTTATGCTACAAATTATAGCTATAACTTATTGACAGTTGTTAATGCCATTTATTTCATGAATAGACTTTGCTATAACACAAGGTATTTAGTAAAATTAAATGGCACCTTACAGTATTTAACTATCTCATTTTCATTTATTAATCATGTATTTATTTTACTAGCACACCATTTTCTTTTTGCATTATTAATTTTATAGGAAAATTAACATTTTTGAAAATATTTTGCTCACTCACTTTGTGTCAGGTGTTGAATAAAACAAACACAACCTTAGGTTTCTGCAAGCACTGGTGGAGATACCCATATTAAATTATATTTACTCTTCTGTATTTTTACTTTTTCTGGCATGTACATAGAGGTAGAGAAGGTATTGTATTCCATGCAGAAATTTGATTCCAAGATTTCATTGGAAACTTCTCAATAAAAGCAGTTGTTTCAAGAAAAGCTTCATGTGTGGGTGTCCTTGTCCGTGTCTGTGAATGGCATACTTTAAATGATAAGTTAGTTAAATACCTAACTTGGTACTGTTCGCCAATGCAAACAAAGTCCCTGACAGGAATGTGCCACCCTTACACAGTGTGACAGTTAGCAAATGTGTGTGACAGAGAACACATGCTACACAAGGAGTAGAACCATTAAAGTACATGCACCCTATTTATTCAGTACAGTAAAGCTAAGAAGATTTATATATATATATTGTGTGTGTGTGTGTGTGTGTGTGTGTGTGTGTGTGTGTGTGTGTGTGTGTGTGTGTGTGTGTGTGTGTGTGTGTGTGTGTGTGTGTGTGTGTGTGTGTGTGTGTGTGTTTGGAGGAATTTAGTAACAGTGATGTCAAAATTAATCGCAGAAACTAATTGTAGTTGGTTTATTGATACTCGTCACTTTTTTATATTACTGAGAGACTAGTTTTAAAGGCAATCGCCTCCATTTTCAATCTCTTTCCAACTGGCAGCTGTTGTTGTCTGCTCTCTCTCTGGTGATTAACTATGAACTTTTTTGTCAAATTATCTACTGGTGGGATTTCAAAGTTCATTATGCGATCCTTATTTTTCCATATTAATATGTTCTCCAATGTTGTCAACATGTGATAAACCAAAATAAATTGACAACATGGGAGAACATATTAATATGGAAAAATAAGGATCGCATAATGAACTTTGAAATCCCACCAGTAGATAAATTGACAAAAAAGTTCATAGTTCCACCACCAGAGAGAGCAGACAACAGATGCCAGTTGGAAAGATATTGCAAATGGAGGCGACTTCCTTTGAAACTAGTCTCTCAATAATATAAAAATGTAAGTGATGAGTATCAATAAACCCACTACAAATATATCGAGATTTAACTGGATCAAGCTTTAGTCGCATAAGAGCAGAAGATGCAAACAATGATTTGCGAAACATGTCCTCAAAATAGGTACGAAAGTGAAGCAGATGTGTAATAAATACGACTCATCTAAAAATTAACAACTACAAATAGTTTTTGCAACTAAGAAGATTTATTCATAGAAGTACAAGTGTCAGAATGTTTTTGAATGGGCTGTAGCTGAACTGACCCAAGTGTCATAAACCACTACAGGCAGAGCATCGGAAAGGTGTCTAATCCCCCTTGCGCCTCATTCCCCTGGGCATTTCTTGGCTGTGCAAACTGCTAGTTCAATGTCCTCCAAGGATGCAACACAATTTAAAAAAAATCTGCCCACCATGAACTACCATTTATATAGAGCATTTTCTGAAAATTTAGATTTTCTCAAAGATGGTTCTAATGATTTTGATTAAAATACTATATTAATTATGATATTCTCATGATAAATCTGAGGTACAAGCTGTATATTTTGAATTTTCTGGGAATGTTCGTAGAAGTCATCTTCATTCTGGATGACTTTTGTATAACTGATAAACTGTAAGAGAGAAACAAAATGCTCATTAGCTGTACAAAAAATGTAAATTTGTTTAAAACACACAATGTCTAATATATGTTCTCACTGAAGTAAACCATTTCTGAGACTTTCCTTGATATTTCTTTGAATTTTCCAATACTTATACTTTTCGCAAATAGGGATACTTATTTATTTACTTTTTTTAATCTTTTGGCCATGCATTAAAGGTACCACATAGCGAACAGCTTGGTGTTAAAAGATTTGCCTATTGCTTAAACTCTACTGTATTTGCATATTCTTTGCACCTAGAAGAAAATTGTGAGATAATTTATGTAAATGTTTATTCCTGCTTAACATGAAGTAGAGGAATAAGTATTTGTAAGAACAGTATGTACAAGAGTAAGGAAAGTCATGCGAGTTCAACATACATTTTTATAATGCAATATCTGATATCTCTTTATTCTTATATGGGATATTGAGTAGTGCAGTTTATTTTCATAACTATAATGTGCATTTTAACTGACACAGTGATTATTTGTTTCACAAATTAAACAGTTCACTTAATATATACAAATATAACAATTTGTAACTTAAAACTTCACTTATAAGAAATGATGATAATTTTCTTTTTCTGGGATCGCGATTTCATGTAAAACTTTTATACATCTTCAGCCGGAAACAACAAAGCTGTTGCCATCGTTACAAACGCTAGATGTTGATATATTGTTAGTACTACAAAAATCTGAAAATAAAACAAATTTAAAAACAGAATCGACTACCGGTATTTCAAAATTCATTATGCAATGTTTGTTTTTTAAAATAAATATCTTTTCCCACACCATTAAATCTATCGGACCATTTAATTGTTTTAATAATTTAACTTCTGGATTTATTTCATGGTTAAATGACCAAACATGATCTGCTATGCCGATTTATCAGTCTGTTTATACTTAATATTAAACAAATTTGCAAGATAAAGCTATTAAATTTACACTAGAAACTGAAATTAATGGTTTTCTTCCTTTTCTAGATCTAAAGATAATAAGAAATAATAATAAATTAAACTTTGGTATTTATAGGAAGTCTGCTCATATTGATAATTACACAAAGAATAAAAGTTTTAACCCTTTTTCACATAAATTTGCTGTTTTCAATAGTTTGATTTATAGATTAATAAATATACCCCTGAATAAAAATGAATTTAATAAAGAATATGAACATATTAATACTGTTTGAAAGTAATGAGTCTGTAATTCAAACAAATACTAAATCATTGTTGGATAACTGCTGATGATGGGGACAAACTGTTCTCCGAAACATGTCCAAGTAAGGATAATTTAAGTGATGTTTGTGTTTGAATTACCGACTCATTACTTTCAAATGTTAAATATATCACTGTTTCTAACCTTTTGCTTCAAATAATATTAATACTACTTTAATTAATGGTTTTAATAAAGACTTTAAAAATAAAATAAATTGAAAAATTCAAATATAAAAAAACAGTTAATGATATTTCTACCCTTAGAAAAATAAAAGATGATTATAATTTTAAAAAATTTACTTACCATCTTTGGGTTAATGAACATTTTCAAAAACAGTTTAAAGAGTTTGGTTATTACTTTAGTTCCTCAAAATAAATATAGTATTAAAAATTTATTCTGTAAAAAAGATAAAATTCCTAATCTGGTATTTATCAGTTTAATTGTTTCGATTGTGATAAAGTTTATATTGGAAAGACAAAACGTAATTTAGAAATCAGAATGAAAGAATATTTTCATAACATTAAGTATAAACAGACTGATAAATCGGCCGTAGTAGATCATTTTTGGTCATTTAACTATGAAATAAGTTCAGAAGTTAAATTATTAAAACAATTAAATGGTCCGATAGATTTAATAGTTTGGGAGAAGATATTTATTTTAAAAAACAAACATCGCGTAATGAATTTTGAAATACCGGCAGTCGATTCTGTTTTTAAATTTGTTTTATTTTCAGATTTTGGTAGTATTAACTAGAACATATCAACATCTAGCGTTCGTAATGATGGTGACAGCTTTGTTGTTTCCAGCTGAAAATGTGTAAAAGTTTTACATGAAATCATGATCCCGGACATTTTATTGCTAGGATATCTGAAGCACTACATAGGTCCTTCAATCCTACTTTCCTCTGCAGAACTGTCTCCAGTTTATCCTGTAATTTATCTCCAACAGAACCAGGAACAGTTTGAACCTTTCTTGCATAGCATTAAATATTTGCATTTGTTCATATAGAGGTTTTCCTGCTCCTTCAAGTGATTATATAACGTGCACAAGGAAGGTGTAGTGTGACTTTAAAAATACCAGATCCCTCTGAATACCAGGATCTTCCATCACTTGCTTTGCAGACACAATGCATGCAGACTCGTCTTCTAGACTTCAAAACTTGGGCAGGTTCTCACAGAAAATCTGTACTCTTGTTGGCACTTTGGTGGATAATGCTTGCTGTATATAAACCATATGCACCGTTTACTGTGGAGCAAAACCGCAACACCCAAAACTGAAGCCGGGAAAGTGCTGCATACGATCACTTTCTGGACATTCCTTGTCAGCTCTGTTTCAGTTGCGGGTGACGGCACTCCATATACCATGTGTAGACCTCTACTGTCAGTGGTAAACAATCCCTCCTGTACAATGTACTGTTATTATGCCTATTGTTCCTAAATATTCTGGACTAATTTTCGGCTACTTCCAGCTAGCTATACTCTGAACCTGAGTTTTGGCACACAGGCCCCACATAGAGCAGAGATGGTGCCATCAAACTCTCAATTGTATACATGTGTGAGCATTAGTGACAGTTCCTTTGTAAGAATTTTTATGTCCAGGTTTGAACCTGCAAACTAAAGAATGAGACGTTAAGCACAGCCACAAGCCTTTGGGCATAGTCAGCCTAATGAGAAAAGCATTTTCCAATGGAGTTGGATATTTAAATGCTACATATCTCTCACACCATTTAACTATATTTGTATTAACACTCATTAATTCTTCTAGCCATATATATAACCCCGTACTTTGTCCATAAATAAATTTATATGCTAGTCATTAGAACAATGACTGCTGCTTTATATTTTGCTTTTCCTTGACTGTCGCTTTATGACTGTTATTTTATACTTAAAATTACTATCTTCAGAGAAAACAGTATAAGTCTGCTCTTAAAAACTATCTATGTAGCAAGGCCTATTACTCAGTACAGGAATTTATGGATGATTGTTAGTGTCCTGTACTGTAAAGGGAATGTAATGTATCGTTGTACTTGGTTTAATGCATTATCACCATAAATGAATGGTTGACCTATTTTTCTTGGATGAGTAATTTGTAATATTATGTGTAGTAGTAATAGTTCTAAGAATGTTACATATGTGTTTGGTGGTAGTGATAAAAAAATTATCCAGTGTTTCATTTGTGGTTATAACATTTTATAAATATCCTAATGATGGGAGCGATACAGACTCCCGAAACGTCGATATCTAATCGTCTTTTCACCTCGCTTGTTGCCCGAGAAGAAAGGGAGCATATTCGTCGCCCGGAAAGCTTCAGGTCTTATTGAACAAAGCTATATTTCTTACTATTTGGTAAACCTTTCCAAAGAACATTATTTGACAGCATTTATATTTTGTATGTTCTGCTGTTTAAGTTTATTTATTAAAGTAATACAACGTTTAATTATAATTTTCTGCACATTTATAAACATGGAATGGTTGAAGATTTTGTAAATGTGAAATAAGATGATGTAGGTATAGTCGCACTGTTCGAACGGTTACCATGGATTTATCTTTGTTAACAGAAACCTCTCAGATAACGCACTGATTATTCTTGTAAGAGTGAGAGGGGTACTGACGCGCCTCTCGGTCATGTGTTAAGCACCAGTGAACGCATCACTTCAACCAATAGAATTCGCAGAAATCACAGATGGCAGATAATTGTTCACTCCACGTGAAGTAATCAGTGCGTTATCTGAGAGGTATCTATTACCAAAGATAAATCCAAGGTAACCATTCGAACAGTGCGACTTTACTATTGTATGGCTCCATCTCCTATATAAGAAATATCTTTGTACAGGGTTTTAAGGGTTTGCAGTTTGAATTAATTGTGTCAATCACGGAATATTTAACCTTTTATAATAATAACAACGTATCACAGATGTAATACTCATAATAAATGGGAACATTGAATTAAGTAACTACAAATATTCCTCCTTTTTAGGGTCATTAATGAAGAAATACTGCATTGTTTCAGCAATTAGAGAAAATTAAGCATCACATGTTAATGAAATGTGATGTATGTAAAAGAAAACTGTACATTAATGAGAAATAATTATATCCATTTAAGTTTCAAAATAGATTCCATTATGAAAGCTAGAATCAGAACTGAAAAATGGAATCTCATATCCGGGATTTGAACCATAGATCATCTGCTCTACTGCTCTACCACTGAGTTACCATGGCAACATGCCTGTACAACATTAAATTCTACTGATCTGATCCTGCCTCTCATAGCTTGTGTATGTTAGAGCAATCAATTACAATTAATGACCTTATAAATGGAAGCTACCATTCTGTTGTTCGTTCATCAAGAATTTGTTTTAGTGCATATTATTCTTTCAGCTATCAGGTTTTTGATTATTTGTTTCTTTTTCTTTTTTTTTTTTTTTTTTCAAACTGAAGGGTTTTAACTGATATTTAAATTATATGGATAGAGTCAACATGAAAAATTCAATGCCATGGCCGGGATTTGAACCACGGATCTCCGGGTTTCCGTCCAGTCGCTCTAACCCATTGAGCTACCATGGCCAACGTGCCGTCCTGACATTAAATTTGACTCGTATCTTTCCCCGGTAAAACCAACAAAACCATCAAACCTTAAAACATCAAAAACCTTAGCCTATATACGGCTAGTGTGGAGAAATGATTAATTTCAGTAAATTAACTAAAATAATAAGAGTTAAATGATGAAGCCTGGGACTCAAGTACTTACGATAGTAAGTCGCCACAAACGGTGTATCTCGGATGCGAGAGTCCCTAGTGGTTTACTGGGGAAATATACGAGAATTTAATGTCAGGACGGCAAGTTGGCCATGGTAGCTCAATGGGTTAGAGCGACTGGATGGAAAAGAGAAGATCCGTGGTTCAAATCCCGGCCATGGCATTGAATTTTTCATGTTGACTCTATCCATCAAAAACCTTAGCCTATATACGGCTAGTGTGGAGAAATGACTAATTTCTGTCAATTAACTAAAATTTAAATTGTATTTCATTCAAAGAAGTATATGAGAACACAAAACAAATGATCTTGTTCTGAAGTAGAAATACGAAACTACTAAAAATGTCACTTAGTAAAATTTTGTGACATGTGATTAATGCTGATACAAATGAGAAAGCTGTCAACAGGCCTTTAAAAACCACACACTCACGAACACTGAAATTTCATGAAAATCTGAGATAGTGATTGCTATGACATAGACAAACTAGCATAGGATCTTATAATACCTATTCCAATCAACCTTAATATGAAATAAAATCCTCGAAACCTTTGGCTTGCTTCTAAAATATTTTATTTCCAATATCCATCATTTATACATTTTATATTCAATTCACCTACAATGAAATTTGAAATCACTTTGTTTTTTTATTTACAACAAAACTAAGTTTACTTTGCATTTTAATGGATATGTCTATACCGAAGCATCATAAAACATTAAGCCAAATAAATAAATAATAATTTAATTAACAAAAAATTTCCTGAAAATGTTTTAAGTTTCCAATTTCATGTTAGTCTTCTTAACATTATTTCTGCTGACTTATGAAAGCTTCATTTTTTTTGGAGCAAAGAATTGAGAGTTTCAACGGATAGGTCTGAAAGGGGTATGCTAACTAAAATGTGCATGCAGGTCTCGGAGCGGCCTGTACGTTTGCCGTACCCAAATTTCTTGCATGTCGGGCATGGGTTCCTTTCATCTGAAAAAACAGAAGGTAAAACAAGAGTTAGATGTTGTACAGAAGTAATAAAGCTTTGGCACTGTGATTCAAAAATGTGTTTGTGGATTCATCCTCCGATATGACATACACTGAAGGACATTGATTTAGAAAAAAAAAAATGCAGCATTCAGGTGTTGACACGCTTAAGAGCGGACATTTTCATGTGGCGGGAAATGAAATGAAATGTGTAGTGTTTAACGCCCGCTTTTACTACATACGGCTCCACAGCCGGTGACACTGATGATACATGAGATGAAGATGGAGCACCGGTGGAATGAGATGGCGGGGGAAACCGGAGGTCCCGGAGAAAACCCGCCCCAGCGCCGTGTTGTCCATCACAAACCTCACTTTGCGGTCACCTGGGATCGAACTCGGGCCGCCTTGGTGAGAGCCAAGCGGTCTAACCACTGAGCCACGGCGCGGCCCCTATTCATGTGGCGGGGGGGGGGGTGATCTTAACGTCATTGTATCAGAATTCAAACCCAGTATACTTCATTTTCTTCTAAACATATCTATTTAATTAATGTTACTAAGCAAATCGATATTAAGACACTATTTTACCATGATACACTTTGCTACATGTATTTCAATTGTATGTTAATAAATATGTATTGTCGAATTTGGAGGCTTCTTGGGCTGCATTTGGGATATTTTTTTATGTATTTAGGAACATTTGGAACGCATTTACTGTTTTTTTTTTTTTTTTTTTTTTTTTTTTTTGTAAACTTTAGAGGCTTTTGAGGCGTATTTAGAGGTTTTTGCGAGATATTTACTGGCTTTTTGGTGAACGCCCGATTGGATATGTCCACTGCTAGAAAAAGCAGTCAGTGATATGTAGAATGATGATATTTATGCTAATTAAAACAAATCAACAAAAACAAATCCAATTTTGAAAAGATTAGCTGGAGTATAGTGGGGCAGTAATCGGGAGATACTGAACACCAATACAAAACATTCATCAAGCCAATACTTCTTTATAATGCAGAGGTACTAATTCCAGCAAACAGTTCTAACATAAATCACCTAGAAGTATGCCAAACTCAGGCCCTGCGACTAATAACCGGAGCAGCAAAATCAACTCCAATCACGGCAATGCAAGCCTTAACTCGGAACTATCCAATATATCATACTTTAGAGGAGCAGACACTAATACAACATGAAAAAATGTTGCGGTTAAAAACATCAAAATGGGAGAAAAGATTACTACAACCAATCAAGATGAAAACACAAACAAGTTTCCTACACAAAGTGATGGAATTAAAAACAGATCTGAATCTTCCTAATTCTAAAGAAAACATTTTAATCAAAGAAAACCCACTGACTTTTGAACCAATTAATATTCAATTAGATTTAGAACAAATAGTTATAAAATCTGAAACTTCCAAACCTGTACTAAAAGCACTAGCATTAGAAACTGTGAACAATAGATACCCACCTGAAGAACGGTTACATATCTACACAGATGGATCTAACCTAAACAACTCAGGAGCAGGAATTAAGTGTGCACTGTTCTCATTCTATCAACCAGCAGGATACCACACAACAAATTTTAATGCAGAAGTAACGTATTTCACTTCAACACCTTCTATACAGAATAAACAAATTAAAAAATGCTGTCATACTTTCTGATTCTAAAGCAGCATTATGTGCAACAAGTGCACATAAAATGAAGTCAATCCAAATTAAAGAATGTCACAAAATGATCCAACAACTTCAAAAACTACAGAAAATAATTATATTACAGTAGATACCTGCACATTGTGGAATTGCTGGAAATGAATCAGCTGATTTTCTTGCCAAGAAAGGTGCAAATTTAATTCAGAACAAAAGTAAAAACTTACCCTTTACATCCATAAAAGGATTATTAAAAAACAAATATAAAAACAAACAAAACAAATCAATATCTAACAAAGCCAAAGATAAAAAATGGAACATTTTAATTAAAAATCCAGAAATTATTCCAGAAATCTCACGTAAAGCTGCGGTAGCAAATTTTAGGTTACTTCCGGAACATGATTATTTGGCCAAACACTTACACAGAATAGGAATTTATACAAGTCCAAATTGTCCTCTGTGCAACAAAGAAGAGGAAATGACTGAAGAACATATTTTAACATCTTTTAATCTTTTAACCTGCCGGACCCACTACACAGAAATATTGAAGAGCAAGAGAGCTAATGGCTTCATTGCCAAAGCCTAGCATTTGAAAACAACAACATATGTAGAAAGAAATACGCTTTATCGCCCATAAGTATTTAAGAACGGCTTACAAAAATATTATGCTATGTTCTACTACAGTGCATTAACTTGCTTGATACGTATACTAAGAGTCACAGTAAAACCTGCAGGAGTTATCTATACACTACTCTACATACCTTCGTCCTTTTCCGAAGCGCAATCTTGGACTTTTTCTGTTAAAGTGTCCATCACTTTTGCAATATTGATTTCCTTTTACTTTTGTGATTTAACTGTTTTCCGAAAATCTGCTCTCCTGGCCTTTTGATGCCCTCTCAGACTGAAGACAATTTTACAAAATCTCAAACCAATTCTTATTTTCCTATGGTAATTGTTGACAACTGTTGACAACGTAACATACCTACTATATTTCCTGTCATCATGCAGCCAAAATAATAATCATTCCCAAATTTAGCGGAATAACAGTTCAGCTTTCTTGATTATCTATTTCTCTGCCTTAGTTTTAGAGGAACTATTCGAGATTATTTAAAATATGATGAAATATTCTCGCTTCTCTGAATTAATTTTATCGTGAAACGATAAATTACTGTATTTATTTTTACTTCGAGAGTAGGTATTAATTAATGCAAAATTCCCCTTCAAATGTAAATGTTTGCAAACTACTTTATTTCTATAAATCTTGAATACCATTCTTGATAACAAACAATTATGAGGTTGAATAACTTTTAATAGCGATTTCACAGTGGGCAAGCAAGAAATCAGTAGGTATATTTTTTCTCTAACGGAACGACATGAATGAAATAAACGAACAAAGCACGTTGTCCGGCTTCGAACTCGGACCTGAAACTCGAGATGCAATGGGTATAACTCTGATGCACACCAAAAGATGTTTATTTAAACTGGTCTATCCTTCTGATCCTCGGTCGTCCTCGAGATTCTAATGAGCTTACAGAGGTATTTTGTAGACGTGGCGTATGACAATGATGCGCAGTAGTTTATGGTCGGGTTCATTTGTTTATTTGGAAGAAAAAGGGGCGTCAGGTTAGTCATGTGTCATATAACCAGTGGCGGTTCGTGGCCGAAACGTTTGGGGTGGGGCGGAAACGGTTTTGCTTGCTAAGTGTCGACAACAATAAATTATTACAGTTGTAAATTTTAAGAACATTTTTTTTTTTCAAATTCTACATCTACAACCCTCGGAAATAGTGGTTCTCAAGTTATGATAATAAATAAGAAATAAGTACAAGAAGCCCAACACAATCTTTGCCCAAAGCTGCATATTAATATGCATGCAACATATAAAAGGATGTTATTAGAACATCATTCAAGCTCACGAAAATCCACACAAGCTGCCACCATACCAGTGTAATTTCTTTTTTCACAGATTCACGCGCATATCACTGAATGTACACACATTAATTCTCGTATTTGGCATTCGTTGAGTTTATCATGAATTACACTTTTTACCAATTTATATGTTCTTTAATTTAATGAAATTTTCCATCACTCATTCATCAAAATCCTGCATGTTACTGATAGGGGTCTTATTTAATGACAGCATTGCTAAAGCATTGAGTCTGTCGTTTGTCACTGTATTTCTTAAAAGCGTTTTTATCCTTTTCAGAGTGGAAAAGCAACGTTCAGGTTCCGCAGTCTCCTCGGCGTTGTGACAATTTTCAAAAGTTTTGTGACTTCACTGAACACTGACGAAAGTTTATTTTCGTATATGAAATGGAAAAGCTTCAATGCTCCTTGAATGTTTAAGTCATTTCGTCTTTAAATTAGTTGCAACTCTGTGCGCAGTTTTCCTTGCTGTAGAGAAGGATAGGATTGCATTAATCGTGTGAAAATTTCTTCCGGGAAACGTTCACAAAAATCCTTAAATAAGTCGTTACACAGAAAAGATGGAGCTTCTAGATGTCCATTATAAGCAGATCTATCTGTGACAGAAGTAATGACGGCACACACCTCCTTGGGCATTTCTAACCCTTGCACATTCCATACTGTTTCTTTTCTTTGGCGGCTGTGGAAATTCTTCACTGAAGTTTTTGTGTACTTCATTAATATCATATCTTTCCTTTTCCATTTGTTGTTTAAATATAAGAATGTCATTCTGTAACGTTACACTATCTTTGCTCTTCTTTTGAAGTTGCTGGCACAAAATGTCTACACGAGGTAGGATTTTGTGGAAAACTCTTAACCAAAAAATAACATTTGGATCTTCAAGAGCTCTTCTATAGCTATTGGCTTCATTTATTGTAGTTGTATTAGTGTAACTCTCTTCAATAATTTCGAAGCAATCTTTCAGATTTTCTGTTTTCTTAGATAACATTGCCGGTACGAATGTTGTGATTCCATTGTTTTAAAGTACGAGGGCCGTTCAGAAAGTAACCTCCGGTTGATTGCAAAAAATTCACCAAGTAAAAATATTTTAATATATACATCTTGCAACTACATCTTTGCACTATTTTTCTACATAGTCTCCATAACGATTGATGCACTTATCGTACCTGTTCATAAGCTTTGAAATTCCTTCTGCATAAAAATCACCCGCTTGTGCCTGGAGCCAGCCTGTGACCGCATCTTTGAGCTCTTCGTCGTCATCAAACCGCTGGGACCCGAGCCATGTCTTCATATGCATGAAGAGGTGATAATCGCTTGGCGCCAGATCTGGGCTGTAAGGTGGATGGTTGACAACGTCCCACTTGAAGGATTCAAGAAGGGCTGTTGTTCTACGAGCAGAGTGAGGACGGGCGTTATCGTGCAAAAAACGATACCGGAAGTCACGATGAATAGCTGCTGCAGAATATCCTTTGGCTGTAAAAAACCTTTTAACAGCACGCCCTTCACATTTGGCGGGGTTTTCTATTGCAGCACACATTTCAAACGGCCACAAAACTAAACTAGGGCAGATACGACGTTCACTCGATCACGGCTTGATGCCGACTGACCTGCTGAGTGCGTGAATGCACAGATGGCGTCTCTACTCCCCCCACTACCCGCACTGTGACCGATCGGAAGTTACTTTCTGAACGGCCCTCGTAACTCAGCGCAATCTTGCTTGCACAACTTTCTCTAAAATATTAGATTGCAAAGAGGAATTGGAAAAGAATGTTGGAATATCCGACAGATCTGAAAAGAACACGCGTACCTTGGAATTAGGGTTAGTTGTCTTTTGTATGATTAAATTCAACTGGTGTGCATATCAGTGTGCAAACTACGCATATGGATATGTTTCCCTTATTTTGGCCTGTACTCCACCAGTCCTTCTACTCATAACACTGGCCCCGTTAAAGGTTTGAGCAATGAGCTTTTCTTTGGTATTTCCAAGAGGCGGGTAGATTTCATTCTTTATGCACTTTGTCAGAGATTTCGCATCTCTTCCTTCATGGTTCACAAAAGCCTAAAGTCTCATTTACGAATTCCTCATATACGTAACGGAATACCAGATCCATCTGACAGTGATTTGAAACGTCAGTTGTCTCATCACACTGAATGGGAACAAACTCAGAAGCTCGCATCTGTTGCTCTATTTTCTCTCTATAGACTTTCAACATGCAGTCTAATAGATCATTCTGCACTGTTTTCGAAGTTCCTCTAAATATTGTGGTTGTTTCTAAACGTTCCTTCATTACTGTATCCAGTTCAGCTGTATAGCCAATGAGACCCCTATACCCCCCCCCCCGGACTGGAAGAAGTAACAGATTGGTCATGTGCTCGTAAAGTTATTTCAAACACAGCGCACAATTTCACACATGAAATAAGGTTTTTTAAAATGTCTATTTTTACTCACTTGAATGTTGTGTTTCTTAAAATTTTCTTTAAACACGGAGTCAAGACATGATGCAATGTTTTGTTCTCCCAGGAGTGACATATGTACTACACTAATCATATGGAACACTGAATTTTTATGTTTATTTATTTTTATGTTAAATGTTTTATATTACTCACTCCCTTAACTGTCAAAAAACAATTGACACATTTAGGAACACACAAAGCACACGGATAGCAGAAAAAGAACTTGAGAATTTTGCAGCCACAGATCCAGTCACATTTCTCATACATGGTCTTAGAACTAAGGTGCCTCTTAAACAACCTGTTTTCATTTTTCTCAGTTTTTACTTTTTCCATTAAGAATTCGGGCGTTGGGCTACCCAAAGGTTTCAATTGTACCTTTTCTTCAAGAGCCAACCTTGAAAATTGCACTTCCATTAGTGATTTTACAAAGTTATCCATCATTCTTTAGTCACTGGATTTTATAAAGCCACCTGTAACACCCTGTTAATGTTCCTAACTCCACAAAAAACACTAAAATAAGAAACCCGTGCATTTTAGCAATATAAAACTACTCTGCGGACTGCTCTAGCGCGAACAGAACCGCGCCGGATGAGCACAGGCGCAAGTCCTTCCCCCACCCCCTCGCCGCGTTTAGAGCTGCATGCCTTCTGTTACGTGGAAATGCAGCAAGTCGGCGCTAGTCCTACCGCGCCGAGCCATATACTGTAGGTATGAAAACATCACTTTTACTACCTTATGAAGCTTTCTTATATTTTAAAAATAAACTGTCCTTACTTGTCGAAAGGCCATGGTTCATTTATTTCCGTAAGAGTTCTTTTGGAGGGAGGGCGCGCCTTCGTGCCCTTATGAAGAACCGCCTCCGCGTCTAACCCACTAGCTCTATCAGCGATCTGCTGGAGAAAGCAGAGATCTTACCCCACCATTGATTCGCATGACGTCACTCGCGCACATCCGAGCAAGCTCATGCGCCACGTCTGAAAAATACATCTGTAGTACTGATTACGTAGAAAATCGATTAGGGAGTTGACTGATGATGAAAACAATCTGTTGTTGAAATCGATCTCCATTAGAAAGAAGTATTAACACCAATTTCTTAAGATAAGTGAAGCCTTTGTAACAAATATTTATATTTGTGTAACATCTGTAGTAATTTATCAGCGTTGTCATTTGAAGCGTGCTGTCTTACCACTGCTAAAGCAGGACGCACTTCGGCGTAATGCACAGCACCTTACACTGCTTACTTCTAAGATAACATTTAACACTGCAATATCCTTGATACACAGGAGCCGATTTTTGATATCAGGAAACATAAATACCCTTTCATTACATATTTACAAGAGGGATCAATTAGTTCCTTATTAATTGTAAATTTAAAGTAACGCCATAAAAGGCATTGGCTATTAGAATAAATTTAAGGTTCTATTCTGGAAAAAAACATTTTTAATGCGCAATGACTGTTGAATGTTCAAAGTGTTACCGCATTGGCGACATTCGCTAATATGCACATTGTTTGCGCCATTATCGCCATTTGTTCCGGCGAGCGCATGAATATTTCACTTGGCGCCGGTTATGCGGCCAGCCAATCATGTGACTCGCCAGTGCGCAAAAAAGAGGCTTCTTCTTCTTTTAGAGTTACAGACATGTTGAGACATGTGATGTGCTTCGTTGTGTGGCTGCGTGCACCTTGTTGTTGCAATGAAAGAGCCGTTTTAGTTTATCTCATATATTAAATGTATTGTTGTCTTCTTCATGATTATTCACATAAGAAATGTAGCGTGTGCAATAAATTTATCTAGTGATATGAATACAGCTCTATCGAGTACAGTCCACAAAATCAGTTTCCTTGGTTACTGCTAAAACCAAGGTGGTCCTCCGCATTAAATTAAGCACGACACGAACATTGGTCCTTCACGGGCGGATATTTATTGTGCAACGCAACAGTTTCTTCTGCATGGATGTACATCAGAGGGCCCCAGGACGCCAGGCATCGGGATCTACGCAGCAGGTGATCAGCATTTCATTCGCAACGACGCAGAAGCCTGCATCGCAACACATTTCAGGTCAGAACATTCCTTTTCTTTCTCTCCTTTAAGCAAGTCTCATAACCATTCAATATGGAGCAGGATTTGAAAGCTCTTGTCAAAAGAAGGGGTATAATCAAAAGAGAATTTACCTTTGTTCGAAAATTTCTTTATAAATTACCACAACAGGTCAACATTTTCATATTGAGAGCTAATTTCGATAACTTAAGTGAAATTTGGGACAAATATGAAGCTATTCAGACCGAAATTGAATCTCTTGTGGAAGCGGAAACTGAATTAGATATGCATGCAGAACACAAGGAGGAAGCAAGAAACAGTTACATCGAATTGAAGGCTAGGTTAGCTGAATTAATACAGGATCATGAACAGCAAGAAAATGGTTCTGGACATTCGCAGCACACAGTGCAGTCGCAATCGTCACAAGCAGCTAAAGCTATCAAACTGCCTGTGATACAATTACCTAAATTTGAGGGTGATGTCACTCATTTCAAACATTTCTATGACACATTTAAAAGCTTAGTGGTAAACAACCAAGCTTTAGATGCTATTCAGAAATATCATTACTTACTTTCCTCTCTCAAGGGACAAGCTCGTTCACTAATACAGAACATACCTGTCACTAGTGAAAATTTTGATGTTGCATGGGAGCTCATATGCTCACGCTATAACAATACAAGACTAATAGCTACAGCTCATATAAAAAATTTATTAGCACTACCAGTAATGCATAAGGAAACAGTAAATGAACTACGTACCTTGCTCAATCATTTTCAAAATAACTTGAATGCCACTGAAGCATTAAAGCTTGAAGTGTCTTTGCATGAAATCATTTTAATGCAACTTCTCCTAGAACATTTGTCTGACACCACACGCAGAGAATAGGAGAGTAAAATAGATACTCAAAACTTCCCTTCTTTGAAGGATCTTATGCAATTTTTAGAAGCAAGAGCACACTCTTTTGAATTGCTTGCTAGCACTGCATGTAACAAGACGGTAGTTAAGCCTAAGACTGACTTACACTCTGCTAAGCCCAACAGCAGAGACAGTAAACACTCTTACTTATCCACGAGTGATCGTGTATGTCCATTTTGTTAGTGCAGTCACATGCTACATAATTGTGATAACTTCAAAAACCTTAATGTGCATAAGCGTAGGACTTTCATTAAATCCAAGCGCCTTTGTGCCAATTGCTTTGCTCCTAATCACATATGAAGTAAATGTAATCGTGCCTCATACTGCAATTGTGGCTCATCCACTCACAGCAAGTTGCTTCATGATAGTAACAGAGAAAATGCTTCACGTGCAACTTCATCTAGTCCTGTAAATGATTCTACTAGAACGATTGACGCGCCATCTAGCTACTGTTCTTTTAAATCAAAATCCACAGCAGGTGTTGCTTGCCACCGCACTAGTGAAAGTGGAAGACAGATATGGCAATCTCATACAATGCAGAGCACTCCTCGACTCTGCCAGTTAATCCAATTTCATAACTGCAGATCTTGCGAAGCGCTTACAGCTTAACAAGGTGACAGCTGATACGCCTATCAATGGTATAAATGACACCATTTCTACGGCCACTCACCATGTTCAGGTCAATCTGAAATCTATGGTACATGATTTTATGACTAAAATTGAATGTCTAGTACTTCCTCGTATAACATGAAAACTACCTTCCACACATATCAATTTGTACAACTGGAATATTCCTTCTAGCATTCCATTAGCAGATCCTAGGTTCAACATTCCTGATGAAGCTGAAATCCTAATCCGAAGTTCTTTATTCTTCGAGTTATTGCATGGGAAAGCCTTAAAGAAGCAAGGACATCCTATACTAGCCAGCACAGCCCTCGGTTGGATAATATCAGGCCCTATTACAAGGTCATCATACAAGTACAAGGCTAAGTCTTCGCCTCAGCATAATTTCTTCATCAGCACTGATAACCTTGACACACAGTTAAGACGTTTCTGGGATTTGGAAGAATTTCCTCAGCATGTTCTTACTAAGGAGGAAAAGGAGTTTGAAGAATACTATGTAAAAACAACCACTCGTAATGCCGATGGTAGCTTTACAGTTCGTCTACCCGTCAAGGAGGACCAAAATCGCTTAGGTGACAGCAGGCCATCAATCGCTTTATGCACTTAGAACGACGTCTTCAAAACGACATCACAATTAAAGAAAATTACACTCAATTTCTCTCTGAATATGAATCCATGGGGCACACGAAGCAAGTGTCACCACCAAAGGAAGGTGAACCTTGTTACTATCTTCCGCATCATGCAGTTTTCAAACCTTTGTCTACTACTACTCGCACCAGAGTTGTATTTGATGCATCTGCGCAGTCATCTTCAGGATTATCCTTGAATGATGTGCTGAAGTTGGGTCCTACTATTCAGGATGACCTTACCTCCATAATTTTATGCTTCAGAACTTATTGCTATGCATTCTCAGCTGACATTTCTAAGATGTACAGACGAGTGAAAATGCATCCTGATGATCAAGATCTCCAAAGAATAGTATGGCGAGAAAGCAAAGATGAACCTATCAAGGACTACGCTCTTACTACAGTCACATATGGTACCAAACCTGCATCCTTTTTGGCCATAAGGACTTTGCATCAACTAGCTTCAGAGGAAGAGGCTAAATATCCACTAGCTTCTCAAGCTATCCGTGAAGTCTTCTACGTAGATGATTGCTTATGTGGTCATAATGATATACAGCAAGCTTTACATATTCAGAGGCAGCTACTTCAGATGTTAGACAGTGGCGGATTCCCACTTAGGAAATGGTGTTCTAATCATGAAGATATTTTAAAATCCATTCCACCGGAACACAGAGAGACATAACTTCCACTTTCATTGGATAGCAGTGAAAATGCGCATGCTCTTGATCTCCCCTGGCATCCTGGAACAGATCAATTCCAGATACAAGCCAATCCATCTCTTCAGGATAATCTAAATTCTAGCTACACCAAACGAAGCATACTTTCTGTCATACCATCTATTTTTGATCCTTTAGGCCTAGTGAGTCCTATTGTCATAAATGCCAAGATGTTTCTACAATCTCTTTGGTTGGAAAAACTCGGTTGGGAGGAATTGATACCATCTCACTTCATCCAACAATGGCTAAATTTCTGCGAGACATTGTCCATCATTCATACTATACGTATTCCAAGACACGTCCTAATCACAGGTACATTAACGGACATACAAATACATGGGTTTTGCGATGCCTCAGAAAGGGCTTATGGTGCCTGTATTTATCTTCGTTCTGTGAACAGCTGCAATGAGGTGAAAACCAGACTTCTTTGCTCCAAATCCAAGGTTGCACCATTAAAGAAACAAACCATTCCTCGGCTCGAACTTTGTGGTGTTTTACTACTCGCTAAACATTACAAGGTTGTAGCTAACCTTAAGCTGCAGACTTCGCAGAACTGTCTATGGACGGACTCTATGATTGTTCTAGCATGGATTAAATCCAACCCACACAAATGGAAGACTTTTGTAGCCAACAGTTTCACAAATACAAGAGTTATCAGAAACTGCTACTTGGCGATATGTAGCTACTCAAAATAATCCAGCAGATCTCATTTCGAGAGGAGTTTCGACTGAACCTCTTGCCTCAAATGACTTGTGGTGGAAAGGTCCTGATTGGATCTCACAACCCTTTGCATCTTGGCCAGAACAACCCAAACGATTAGATATTCAAGATGCTACTGAGCAACGCACTACTGCATGCTTGATGGTCACTACAGAAAGTGATGATATCATTTCTCGTTTTTCAAAATTGTTACGCCTGCAGAGAGTGACAGCATACATGCTGAGATTTGCATTCAACTGTAGAAACAGCAACACGAGACGGCAAGGTCCTCTCTCAGCACTTGAGCTTCAACAGTCATTGCACTGCTGCATTAAACTTGCTCAAAAATCAGCTTATATCACAGAGTTAACAGAACTTAATGATAAAGGACACGTTCCTACTAAAAGCTCATTGGAATCTTTGCATCCATTTGTCGACAATGAAGGTTTACTCCGAGTAGGGGGAAGATTTGACAAGGCTGAAATTTCCTTCCAGTCAAGACATCAGCGCATCTTACCTCCTAAGCATCATCTTACCAAGCTAATTATTGAAAGTGAACATGTTAAACTTTTGCATGCTTCCAATCAGCTACTTACCTCTTCTCTTCGACAACGGTATTGGATACCGAGAATAGGAGAAACTCTTAAGTCAGTCCTACACAAGTGCCTGCCGTGCTTCAAACTCAAGGCCAAAGGAGCTCAACAATTAATGGGCAATCTACCTAGCTACAGAGTGACTCCAGCGAGAACTTTCCTACGAGTTGCAGTTGATTACGCTGGTTCATTCTTCCTACGTTATGGCTCGCCTCGCAGCAAGTCAGGTGAAGGCCTACATAGCTATCTTTGTCTGTTTATCCAAAAAGGCAATTCACATTGAGTTGGTTTCAGACATGACTTCTGATGCTTTTGTTGCTGCCTTACGAAGTTTTGCAGCTAGACGAAGATTGTGTAAAGAGATCCTAAGTGACAATGGCACAAATTTTGTAGGTGCTAACAACAAACTTAGAGAACTTAGACTACTTTTGCAATCTCGCAAGCACCAAGAGATTGTACAAGACTACGCTTCATCTAATGAATGCACATGGAATTTTATACCACCCAGCTCACCCCACTTTGGAGGATTACATGAGGCTGCAGTGAAATCTATGAAATATCATCTTCGCAGAGTAATGGGTACACAAGTACTGACCTATGAACAATTAACCACATTACTAATTCAAATTGAGGCTTGCTTGAACTTCCGTCCATTGCTACGCCTTACTGATGATCCTTTTGATACTTCCTACCTTTCTCCGGGTCATTTCCTCATCGGAGAACCATTGGCGTACATACCATCACCTTGTTCTGACAATCTGAATCAGTCACAGAAATGGCAACAGCTCCAAGATCGTCTACAACATATGTGACAACGGTGGTCAACCGACATTCACTCCAGCAGAGGCAAAAGTGGTCCAGCTCCAGTGAAAATCTTAAGGCAGACACCATGGTCCTGCTAATGGAAGACAATTCATCTCCTCTGCATTGGGAACTTGGAATCATCACTGAGACTCATCCTGGGGGTGATGGTTTAGTGCGGGTAGCTACAGTGCGAACTTCTAAGGGTGAATATAGGCGTCCCATTGTGAAACTGTGTCCTCTGCCAGTTCAAGAACAACATTGATATTTTTCAAAGTGTGTTTATGTTAAATTAAAAAACTGTTCAGTTTTTGGGCCCCAGTATGTTTGCGCCATTATCGTCATTTGTTCCGGCGGGCGCATGAATATTTCACTTGGCGCCGGTTATGCGGCCAGCCAATCATGTGACTCGCCAGCGCGCAAAAAAGAGGCTTCTTCTTCTCTTAGAGTTACAGACATGTTGAGACATGTGATGTGCTTCGTTGTGTGGCTGCGTGCAGCTTGTTGTGGCAATGAAAGAACCGTTTTAGTTTATCTCAAATATTAAATGTATTGTTGTCTTCTTCATGATTATTCACATAAGAAATGTAGCGTGTGCAATAAATTTATCTAGTGATATGAATACAGCTCTATCCAGTACAGTCCACAAAATAAGTTTCCTTGGTTACTGCTAAAATCAAGGTGGTCCTCCGCATTAAATTAAGCACGACACGAACACACACAGTCTATACTAAGTACATACTGGAATTCATTTGATTTATTCCAATTAGCCAATGACAGCATAGTACCGTGTTCGAAAATGACGTCAGACACGCGAACACGTCAGCTGTTACATAACATATTTGCGCAATTCGTTAGGGAATTGCTGACATTTATTTATATGAAGTTTCCATTTAATCTCTCATAGTCACAAATACTTATCTTTACCGATTAACGGACGTACGTAGTTTCTCCATATAAACGGAATATGATGTATAATAAACAATAAACGTAAATGATACCGTGGTAAACAAAGCAAGCGATGCATTCACATGTCGACCAAGGACGGGTTAAAATGATTCTAAAATAGTACTTTATCGAATTTAGTTACATTTATTCTTTCTTATACAGATATGAGATATGCACAGAGGATGTACCTGAAATTCCGAAGACTTCAGCCTCCTTATACCCGGGAGTGATGGAAAATCCGGGGCTGTTTCCATACGGCAATACCTTATTACTTTAAAATAACCTCCCCCCCTCGACAACGTCAAGACGGGATGGAAGTGGCTATGCCACTTACGCGCGTCAACCCCGCAGGGAAGACTACCGATAACCTCGGTGGGGCCGCTTGGTGATCTAGCACACCTTCTACTAGCTCTACCCTCTCCGGGCGGTCGAAGCCTGGCCGGAGGTACCCGATTTCCCGCGGGTGTCGGGAACACACTGCCCCCTCGAGTCCAACCCAATCCGAACAACTCTTCGGGAGGGGCTCGAATGTTCGGCCCGAGGTTCCTCTCGTAACGTCAGAGGTACCACAGGGTCCGCAGCGCCCGCACTACGGCAGCTGAAGGTGACGGATCCCCTCCCCTTGTAAGATGCAGTATCTACATATAAGTTACAGATTTTTACTTACACTTCCACATGCCCAGAGTAATTAGAGAAAATGTAATACCAGCCAGACATTCAAAATCAATTCCATTGTGTAAGGACTATTATACAATGAAGCACAAAATTAATATAATTTCGAGTCGAACTAATACTCAATGCTCCACTTATTGCTAGTATTTACCTAGAACGCATTTCGTTAGGATCTTCCTAACATCATCAGCTGTGGGATGGAGTCAACATGAAAAATTCAATGCCATGGCCGGGATTTGAACCACGGATCTCCTGGTTTCCATCAAGTCGCTCTTAACCTTTGAGCTACCATGGCCAACGTGCTGTCCTGAACAAAGAAATAGATAAATCGGCGATAGCGCACCATTTTTGGAAGGAGAATCATGATATAGAACGAGAAATTCACTTATTAAAAAAGTGTCCAGGGTCCAGCTGCATTAACCATGTGGGAAAAAATCTTCATAAAGAATTATGAACGAAAATTGTTTAATTTCGACACTACCTTTGAAGAAAACCCAAATTTCAAGTTCATCAAGATACCAACAGAGATGCACCAATCACCTCCACCTCTGAGGAGTTCACCGAACCAACGTCCATTAGTCGACAACAGCTGATGATGTTAGGAAGATCCTAACGAAACGCGTTCTAGGTAAATACTAGCAATAAGTGGAGCATTGAGTATTAGTTCGACTCAAAATTATATTAATTCAACATCAAGTCTTCACATCTTCATATCACTTGAATCTGCAAAGGTAATTTTTAAATAGATACAGCAAGAAATGTATCCCTAAACAAAAGTTGGATAAATTACATATTTCAATCAAACATATCAGTCAAAGATTATGAAGGAAAGTCCCTGATACTAAATTACTGTTTACATGGTAAAATGCTCATTATTTACCTTTTCTTAACAACTGTAACAATTTTGATTAAAAATAAATATTTAAAATAATTGTGACCAGTAAAATGTGCAGCTTAAGGTTTCTTTGAGTAGCAAGCAAAGTCCTTTTTGTAATAATTACAGTATGTTTAATTGAGAAATCGTAAGAGATTGCTAAAATACACTAAATGAAAAATATAGATTTCATTGCAATACAGAATGTATAAAATCAGTTTCTATACTGCTTTATTTGAATGTTTGTAATTTGCCAGGTATATCTTCTGGCTTGAAAGATAGCAATTTTGTTTCTTCTTCTGTGCTCACGAATGTTTCTGTATGTTCTATATAATTAAGCAATAACTGATTTAATTTGACACCATCCCAAAGTACGCCTGCTTCTGTGGCATAGGTGTAGCCTGTCAACCTCACATTCAAGAGGTCCTGAGTTCGAATCTTTGTGAAGACGAGTTTTCTGAATAAGGTTTTTTCCTTATACTGAAAGATGAATGTTGGGTTACTCTAAGCTCTATGGACCCTAGGCTTATGTGAGCACCATTTCATTCATTGTCTGATATGACAAAGTTGGAAGAACATTAATTTAAGAAAAAACTGTAACATTATGTTAAACCTTTAATTAAAAGTTAGCAAACATGTTGTTTAGAGCATTTTTAATACTAATTGGTCAAACTGGCCCTAGTTGATTATGAAAATGCATTTCAGTAAGTTACTGACTATTTACCTACTAAATTATAAAAATAAGCCTTTTCATTTTCATTAATGAAGTTACTTTAATCACATTTAAAAATAGTGATTCGTTAATTCAGGTATTCCAAAACCATTCTGATGCATCTAGTGTCATTAAACATGCCAAAACACTAATTTTTCTCTGATGATGTAAAAAACCTTGATTATTCATCCATCAATTAACCATTTAGCTAATTAGTTCTCATCTTTTGTTGTGGGGTTGCCCCTGTTATAATTTACAAAATTAAGTAACACATGAAAACAACATCTGGATGTGTCTTAAGATGTAGTTGCATTTGCACATAAGTATAGCTTCAATATTCTGAAAATTGTTAGAGAAAGTGCACTTACAAATAATGGAACAGAAGTCTCTCTTACAGAGACAAGAATTTGTTGTGATGTTTCAAATTATAAAGTGGCCTTGCAATCAGATAATAGTCATCATTAGAGCCCAGATTCTTATATAACTATATATTCTACTTCTTTATATGTGGACATATGGAGCAAAAAATGTCTGCAAGCAGACATTGAGGTTTCATTTTTACACATTTCAACTTAAGTTACATTATTATTTCATGAAATCACAATCCTCATCAATCAATAAGAAAATTTTCATCATTTTTTATAAGTGAAGTTTTATGTTACATGTTTTGTATAATCTTACAAAATAATAAATATTTCACATGATTTTTCTTATTTATTAAACTTGTTTTTTCTTTCAGTGTCTGCCTAGTTTTACTTTCTTTACTACATATAGTAAGTGGGGAATCTACTGAATGCCACCAAAAATTTCTATATCGAGACAACCAAAAATATAACTTTGGAAGTTCTCTACTTTTGTTGTAATGTGAGACTTTCTGATTGTTGAGCTTTTCGGCTTTAACTGGAGTTGAGAAACTGGACTGTAAATCTCTTTGGATATGAAAGTGGCTGTTTGGCAGTTCCTTTTAGTTTATTTCCTGATGAGAAGAAATCCAGACCAAGCTAACTAGTTTAGCTGGATTGTGTAACCTTCTGCAAAAGTGTGAATGTCTTGAAGTAGTTTTAGGTCGGCTGTGTGTACAGTAGACTGCTTACAGAAATGAAATGGGACTGCTCACAGACATGGGCATGAGAAAAACATTTGGGAAGGATTAGGCACTATTTTGAAATTTAACATCTTTTTAACTTATAAGGTTATATTGGACTATAAACGAAATGGGTGAAATGATTATCAAATGAGTCCAGAGTCCATAGACCTTAGAATTACCCAACATTCATCTTTCAGGATAAGAAAAATCCTATAAAAACCTTATCCAGATAATGTCCTGACCGAGATTTGAACACTGGACCTCTTGAACATGAAGTGGACATACTACACCTATGTTACACAGACAGGTGGGTAGGTATTTGTCTATTTGCAGATAACTCTCAATGTTCTTTGTCTAATACGAATTTCAATTTGGAGTAAATAATAATTGATGTCGATGTTCATGTGTCCCTTTTTGTCTCTATTTTTACAAGGTACTTATTCATAAAAAGTAGCGATATTGTACTCCAACCAAAAATGACCGACATTTTACTGGAAATACATGTTTTGAGACTCCCTGAATAAAGAAAGAGCATTTACAAAGAAAGCTATGTGCATGCATATGTGTATGCATGTGTGTGTGTTTGTGTAATTTTTTTTTTTATCTGGCATGCACCATTCCTTAGGAATACTACATGCCCTATTTTATTTACATTATATACAACTTTTACAATGATATTACAATAATTTTACATATCTTGTATTTGTATTGAAATGTTTCCTGCAATATTTTACAATATTCTTATTAAAATAGTTGCAATTAATTAGCAGTTTTTATTGAACTTTTATGCTTCATTTGCCTACTCTAAATCTGTGGAGTTTATTGATTTAATAAATTTGACAAAACATTTTAGGTGTGTGTGTGTGTGTGTGTGTGTGTGTGTGTGTGTGTTTTTAGGTTCAACATCTTCAGGGATGCAACACAAAGATCCTAAGAAAAACCTCCCATTCTAAGCTATTCTTTAAATAGGAAGTTTTATGAAAATTTTGATTTTGTCAAAAATGGCTTTAATGATTTTTTATTAAAGCACCATACATTTAATATATTTTCTTGGCAAATGAAATGGTTATATTCAGTTTTCTGGAATGGTCCCTGAAGTGCTCTTTATTCTGAATGACTTGCATAATTGGTAAACCTTAAAGATAGAATTACATCATGTTAAAGCACATATTTTGTATGAAATAATTTGAGTTAATGGTTTCTGAGACATTTCTTGTTATTTACTTTAATTTTACAATATTTATATTTTTCTCAAGTGGGAAGCTATTTGTTTTTCTTTCTCTTGGACATGCAAATAGAAAAAAAATTCAAAACCATCACAGAATGATCAGCTTTTAAATGATTCAACTACTACTTAAGTCAGCTGTATTACTTATTCCTGTTGTACCTACAAGGAAATTTGCAATAAGACAATATTTGCAAATGTTTATCTAATGAACACAGAGAAGACAAAAGAATAAGCCTTTGTAAATAGAATTTGTACAAGTTTCGAGGTCATGTGGATGCATCACATCAGATTTATCAACTTATAGTCCCCTCTTATTTCTTCATTTTTAATCCTACCTAGTTTGGTACAAAACATCAGTTGTCTAAGGGAACTCATATCTGCTATCTGAATTCTATCTGTTCTTCGTTGTACTCAAGCTCAACATCCCTACAAGATTGTGGGGATTTCCATAACTCCGCAGAGTTTCATTTTATTTCCTTTCTATGTTTTTGCAATTTCTGCATTGGAATTTATATTTATTTTATAATCAATACTATTATGTTACGATTATAGAGATAAGCAAATATCTCTTGAGAAGACCTTGGATTTTTAAGCTTATAAAAAGCACCTTTTTAGCACCATAAATAGGCTCTAACATTATAAATATTTGATAAGTTACATTCACAACATGTTCTATATCCATTCTTCAACAAGCTATTCTTAAAATAGCCTACAGTTCTACTACTGACCACCAAACAATGGCCGTACAAGACTTGCTATTGTGCATCATTTCTCTGTCCCACAGCCTGCCTTTTGTGTCTTTCAGGAACTTTGCCTTTCAAGAGCTTTCTGTCCTGGACCCTATACAAACAACAGCTCAATCGCAGTGGGCAGATAAGAGCTAAAAGGTTTCGTTGATCAGTTAGCCACTCGAGATGAGTTATAAGCGTCTTTCCGAGAGCAATAGCTAAAAAATTGCAAAGTTCCTGGTAGCCACTGACTTGCTAACTGCTTAAAAGACAAAGAATGTAATCAGCAGTAACTGATTTTCTGAATTGTTAGAATGTGATAGTGAGACAAGGACAGTGAAAGGATCAGTGGCAAGTAGTATGAAAGCAATAATGGAGAGAAGAGACTTAACCGAATAATTTGGCTCTATTTGACCATTTGATGTCATAAATGTGTTTTGCTTTTTGTTTTCAAATTTTCTCATGCTGGAGTTCCCTAACTTTATTGATCACAGTAAAGCCTTATTAAACCGGACTTTAACCTGGACCAATTTTGAAACAAAAAAAAATTTGTTTAGAGTAGTAAATGAAGACTTGTTTTACAGATGGTAAATTGATATTCTTAGTGGATACATTACTCAAATTCTCTTACCAGCAGGCAAATTCATTGCACTCATCCGACCTGCTTGGGACCAGGTTGGAAGAGAAGCTTCGATAGTCATGGAAAAAGTTGTGGCCTGGTGTGTGTGACTTGCCAAAAAACAAGATTGAAGAATAAAAAATAAGTGTGGAAGAAAATTTTATGGACATTTTTAAAAATATTGACGGCTTTTCCTATGTTAGTGAAGATATTACAATTGGTTGCACACTGATAATGGCAGAGGTTATATATCGATTACACAGGAAGACATTATTGCATCATGCAGTGTTACTGAAAATGAAAACAAAGAGTACTCAATTCAGACAGTGTTGATGAACCAGCTGTAGGTATGACCCATGCACAAACTGTAGCAAACATAGAGAAATTGATGTTTTATTTCGAGAGTCAAACCAAAACCTTGCCAAATGAACTTCTAATGTTAAAGTGGATGCAAGGTCGTGTGATACACTTGAGTGCAAGGTTGTGCTCGTAAGCGATACACTAAACTAAGACAGCAGCTCCCTATTATACTACTGATTAGTTTGTAGCTGTATTGTATACAGTGCAAATACATAGACTATTACAGTACTGTCTGCCCAGCACAAGAAGGCAAGAGACGAATGAAGGGGAGAGGGGTTTGAACTGTTAATATGCTCTGTTAGTGGGTCTGTTTACTAGGAAATGAGTGGAAAGAACCCCAGAGTGCGGTTGGCACCCCTTTGGGGACCGCTTGATAGCTCCCAGGTAAGGAGAGAGGGCGGTTTACTGTCCGTGTAGATACTCTCACCATGAATGAATGTATGAGAGTGCATATGAGTCACCCATGTTGCCAGATCTAATGTTCGTTGCAGTGATAAGTATTGTGTGTTGGTGAGCTATGTGACAATACTTGCAGATTTTAAACGAACCTAGCATACTAAGAAGGCTAGCTTAAACACCGTGCAGACATCAAAAGTGATTGTTACACATTCCTCTAGCTTGCCTTCTTGTCCTGGGCACATAGTACATACATTTTAGGTGCAAATATGCCAATAATTTTTGAATTCCATTTAAAATATTTCAGTGATGTTGTAGATGTTTTTTTATTGTTTTTCCGTCATTCTCTGGATTTTCATTAACTCGGACTGGCCCTGGTCTCAGTTGATCTGGATGAACAAGGTTCTACTGTATTTTCTTTTTGTATAGGTAAATGAAGAGAAATCACAATTCAAATTTTTTCATACAACACATCACTCTCTCTCACTCACACATTTATTTCACTGCTCCAGAATGGGCAGTTTGCAATTACTAAACAGTAAAAGTAAGTCAGTTTACTGTCACTACAGCACTTAAAATTTAAAAATTGGGACATGCTTTGAGAGTGCAATTGCTTCCAACCTTAACCTGATGCCAGCTGCTGGAGCATGGTGTCATTTGTGTTGGAGACTTAGTGCTGTCATCCTCTGTCTTTTCAAGTAATTTCTTGCTGACATTGTTACTTGGAGTTAACTCAAAGTTGAAAAACCGACCTTTGTTTTCCAAAATAAAAATATTCTCCCAGACTGTTAGTTGACTCCAGTTTGAGATGCTTTACAAAAGTGCAGATTCAGGACCAGTTTCACTGTTACCTACTCAAAAGTGTGCTACTACTGTCAGTTTTTCTTCTCATTTATACTTTAGATTCCTGAGATGTTCCTTTGTCCTTGTTTTCAATTATTTCCTTTTTGTTTTACCAATATAAATTTTGTTGCAGTCTTTGCAGTTAAATTTATATGTTCGTGAATTTCTACTGATGGTATGGTGTCTTTTAGTTCAGAATGAAGAAGGTTTTGAATGGAGTATAGATTTTGGGCGATGTTCTCTTTGAATATTTTATGGAACTGGATATGGGCTTTTAGATGGTATGTAAGCTTTGTGTATATGCACCTTTCTTTTTCTGCAGACAGCTAGTGATTTTTTGTATTGTCTTCAGTTTTTGTGCTTTTTGGATATTTTTGTGTAATGGAAAGACAGAATGAAAAATTCAATGTCATAAGCCAGGATTTGAACCAGAGATCTCCTTGCCTCCATCTGATTGCTATGACGAAATACCATGACAACATGCCATTATGATATCAAATTCTCCAACTGACACATTGCCCTTATTGTCCTACATATGGCTAGCGTGAAAGAACAACTAATTTTTTGTATATTGTTTTTCTATTAAACTGTCATTCTTTTTATTCTGTGAATTGTTTCTTCTTTGTTATTAACTTCTGCTTTGGTGAGAGGTAAAGTGTATTAAACAGTTGAAGACTGTGGCTTCTAACAATTGGATTTTATAAATTTGTGTGCGCGTATGTGTTTTTTATGAGGTCTAGGAAAGGGAGTTGCTTTAAGAGTCAGTTTTTATGGTAAATTTGACCATTGATTTTTGAGGATTTAGTAATTTCAGGGCATCAATGTATATTTTGGGAATGATGTCATCCATATAGCAGTGCTAGGCCCTGAAGATTCATGGGAACATTTTGGTAACTCACATTTCTAGGTTATTCATAAACAGATATGCTAAAATCCAAGAAGGAAGGCTTCTCATTGCTAGACTGTAATCTTTGTTGATATATCTGAGTGATGAAGATGAGTTATCCATGATGCAAATAGTAGTTAAGTTGATGTAGTCTTCTGTTTCTTCACTTGAAAAATGCTCCCCTTTTTTAAAAACATAAGTGATGTAGTGTCAGTAAATCGACTCACATTTACTCTCTACAAATAGTTTACACATCACTCTATTTAAACTTTTGACAAAGTAGTTGAAGCTTGTATTTTTTCAATAATTCTAGTTCCTAATTACCAAAACATGTGCAATAGTGTCTTTAGAAATGAAACTAGTCAAACATTCTATTAGAAACACATGCACCAACAAATAATACTAAACTGATGCTACTATTTATATACAAAACATACATTTTCTTTCCTAACCTCTAACTAGCAGTAACATGGTTTACCCACAGGAAGGTAATCTTGCTTCTATTGAAGAAGATTACATTGATTGTACCTAAATATTGGCCATCACAAATACACCATGCCATCAGTTGGCATAAAACTATTTGCAAAACTACTTGCAAAAGCACAAGCTGTGTTAATTTGCATGTGCATTCCAAAATTTAATTGCTAAATTTTCCACAAAGGTGACTTTAATGAAAATATAGAAATTAATTTATTACTAACAATTAAAGTGTAAGCTATGCTTCCATGAAATATGTGCCTCTGAACACAAAAGCACGGCAATCATTCTGAAATCTCTGTAGAAGGATTTGAGTAATGGTTCTCAAAGTTTATGGTAGGGAATGTGGGACAAACTTCTCAGTAACCTCAATCATTTCTTGCACTATACTATGTTTTAGTGAAGCCTGTCCTCTCATCCCTTCTTGTTGTGTCCCACGGAGGCAATTCAAGGGCGGCTGTTTTAAGGATCATCTTCTAAATGCTTCACCAATTTCCTTAACACTGTAGACCTCTATATAGACACATTAAAGTCTGAGGTGAATTTCAGTAGCAGATTTTTCTTCTTTAACAAAAAAATTTAATGACTGCATCCTGATGAAATGAAACATTGATGTCTGTAATACTGCATGTGGTTTTGTGTTAGAAACTAATGACATCATAATAAGGCAGTATGTGCTATAAAGTCTGCAGATTATGATGCTGCAGACTATTTTGTTACATTGTTAGAAATTAAGTTTAACAATGGGTTGCTCACAACTTTTATTATGACACTTATCTTTAATTTTATGTTACAGCCTGTATGTTCCACTATTTTATAATTGATTTGCATTTTATCGGGTTGTTGCCAATTTAATTTTCAATATCTGCAGTGTATTATATAATATATATAATATATATGCAAGATTATTTGTCCCTGACAGTAGTATCTAGAACTATTGTCAGGCTAATGTCATTCAAATAATCTTGTGCAGAATAAAGTGACTTAGAGCAAAGGAACTATTTAAGAGCAGCTTTGGGAGGGGGAAAAATTGATAGATTGGAAGAGCTTTATATATTGTCGCTGATCACATTGTTTCGTTAGAGCTGCAACAAGCCAGTGTCAGTCACGTGTGGGCAGGAAAGAAAGAGATAGTGGTGCGCACACTGGACGCTTGCTGAGAGAAAGAAACAATGGGAGAAAGAGAGAGACAGAGAGATGTCTGGATAGTTCCCTCTTTCTCTTGCTGCGCAGAAGGCCTTGAAATGTTGGCGGCTTTCTAGAACAATGAATGGAGGTATAAAAGCCTGCAAGTGTTAGAAAGGAGTCAGTTGCTAGTGAGTTGTTAATTTTGTGTGCAGCTGTGTGGACATTTGAAGTGTACCGCAAGTGATTTCTTTCCATGTGGTGGAGCAACGAGAGACCTTGAAGACTGTTGTGTGTGTCACATCATTTTTAGAGGCAGCAAGGGGTGTACAAAGTTACTGTTTACTGCAATAAAAAGCATTTTAAATTTCTGCAAACAAGACTTTTAATTCTACGAACCCACAGAGTCACAATATTTTTCTAACCTAGTATATATTAGTCTACAAATAAATAAGGAAGGAAGGAAGGAAGGGAAAATGTATAAAGTAGGATGGGATTGATGTGATCACTTTGAACTATACCCTATATAGGATGGTTAGTTTTATGCGAAAATAATTACTTAAGGATAACAAACATGAGCATATTGGGGGACTGCCAATCTAAAGGAGAAGTAAAGTTTACTGGATTAGCGATGTTTTGACTTTAACCATTGGAGTTTTGCTTCTTATATCATAATGCTGTACTCTGTCGTTGCCACAGAGTTGTCATAACTGCTTCATTCCTCTTATAAAAAACATATCTTCGTTATGTTTTGTGGCTTAATGTCATAAGTTCCTCGGCTGTACTAAATCAGTCATCAGTATATGTTATTCATATTGGCAGATGTAAGTATGTATTTGCAAGGGGCATAAGGGTGACATCTCTAATGAAAATTCAGAAATGTTGCAGAGGCCAAATATTTTAACTGTTTCACAGTAACACCTCTCTGGAAGTTTTACTTGTTTACATTGTGACAATGAACATTTCCCTTTTGTCTGATGTTTACCTCATGAACTTACATGTTTGTTATGAATACTGCATGATAGCATAAGATGGAGAATATATACCTGCAAAGTACTTTTAATATCAATCTGATGTACTTGTTGCCACTGGTTACTTTGCACTGCTGTTCCATAACTGTTTGGTTCATGCAATGAGACAGCCATTAGCTGGTACCAATTATCAATTATAATTGATTGGCCTTATAAATGGAAGCTATAGTACAACCTTAAAAAGCCTGGGACCTAACTGCTTAAAAATTGAGACATATAATCTTGAATTGAGATTTCTTATGGTCTACCCAGAAAATGCAAATCAGTTAGGGAATTTAATGTCTTGCTGACATGTTGCCATGATAGCTCAGTGATAGAGCAGCAGTACACAGAGTGGAAGAATCATGGTTCCAATCCTGGCTATACATTAAATTTTTTAGTTCTGATTCTAGGTTCCAAAGTTTTCCTACACATGGTTTGTGTGCTTTAGAACAATCAATTATCATTGATAAACTATATAAATGTTGAGAGGTTTTAATATATTAACATAGATTTGAAATGTATTATATGAGAGAGTGCTTACTGTTATTTTCAAATGGAGATGAACCCACTTGATCCAAAGAATGCTCATTTTGATGAGCTGTAGGGTAAACCTAGAATCATGATAGAATGTGAAGTGTTTAACGCCCCTTTTACTACATACGGCACAGCAGGCGATGACACTGATGATACATGAGATGAAGATGGAGCACCGGTGCAATGAGATGGCGGGGGAAACTGGAGATCCCAGAGAAAACCCGCCCCAGCGCCGTGTTGTCCAACACAAATCTCACTTTGCGGTTGCCTGGGATCGAACCTGGGCCGCCTTGGTGAGAGCCAAGAGGTCTAACCACTGAGCCACGGCACGGCCCATAATCATGATAGATGACGTCCCAGAAGTGATCACCTACATAAACTAGAGCTGTCCACCAGACCAGCAGATTCCGGTAGCAGAAGTGGAAACATAAGTTCTGCTAGATTTTCTAAACCAACATTAAACCTCCAGAACCACCACAAATAGTGGAAATGGTCCCTGAGAATTTCAATGAAGGCACAAGAGATGAGAACCTACCGGTCTACAGATGCTCATTTATCCTGAATTTCAATTAGAATGATATTGTAACGTTCATGTAGTACCAACAGCAGATGTAACATTTATGCTGTGCACTAACATCTGAGGTAACACAGAGTTCCACTTAATACAGTGAATGTCACTGGGGGGGGGACTCAGGAAGGAGGTGTTTCCTAAAAAGTGTAGGTTAAGTGAAGGATTTGCTTATCTTAAAATTAGGACATGTAGTTTTGGCTTATAGTGAGTTTATTCTACATAAATTAAAAGTTAATGAGCTACATACAATGAACAAGATTTCTGAGAAAGGACAGCTGTGAGCATTACCTTGGCAGAGGTTTCTGGCGTCAAATGTTCCACTGTCGGAAATCGTAGATGTGGCCGTTAAAGAAACAAGCGACGCAGATTTGTCTAGCACGTGCGTGAGTGTACCCGCTTAGGCCAAATTCTGGGGGTCTGAATATTAAATCTCTGCCGAATCAGCAACTGAGTCAAAGCTTTGTCAGCTTAAAGTTAGCAAGGCCCTGATCTATGCATGACAGCCAAGCATGACTTGCAAGTAACGTGACAGGATGTCACATGTATCAATGTTATTCCTACATCTTCCCAATATATAATTTTTACAAATTTACTCCTTTTATAAATGCACAAAATATTATCGTCACAACCTCCTGCCACGATAAGAACCACAGCTGTCCTCAGCTGACTATATGACAATATCACAAAAAATATGTCCAAATATACATAAAATATGTAACCCCATACACAAAGATAATATACAATAGAATAATGGGCCAGACAGACAGGGAAATTGAGGACAAGACTATGTACATAGCAGGGTAGACTAGGATGGAAAAACAAAAGGAAACAAGAGAAAAGGGGACTGAGGGAAAGTAACAAGGGAAACACAGAATCACTCGCCATGGCACAAAGTTCGAAGAACCAATGTGTTGCTCTCTTCCTGAGCACTAAGTCCTGAGGAGCACACCACTAGTCTAGTAGCACCCTGTACAAGCATCGTAGTTCATCCACCTTTGCAGAGCTAAAGTCTGTTCTGCAGGAAAAGACATGTGATCATAAGTTCGTGGACAATACACTGGAGAAAACCATGCTACACAAATTATCTTGCAGCAATACTTTCTGCACAGAGTAATGTAAGCGCACTTAAACTGATGTGGCGAAGAAGACATTGGCACTGAATCTTCCATAAATGAGATAAGGCCGTATAGTCCTGTGAACCGGCACAATCTCTGAGCAGGATGTGGTAGCAACCTGCATGTCCGAAGAAAAACCACTTTCTGCATCAGCATGACGTTGATTTCCGTGGAGGCAGAGTAAGTCTCTCAGCACCATAAATGAACAAAGTCACTGCTGAAAGGGGGTGTGTCCTCAAATTGGAGCCTGGCACACAGCATCTTGATAGGCCCGTCTATGAAGGCGAGTGTCCGTGGAGCAGAGAAAGGAGTCCACATACACAGGAGACTCAGGGAAGCAGGAAATAAACAAAACACAGATTAGTAAGAGTAACAAAATACAAGGGGGAGAGAGAAAGAAGGGGGGATGCCCAAAACAATAATAGTACAATACAAATTAGTATGACATCAAGTCTACTGACATTTCCCAACTATAATAATTGCAACTGACTATACATAAATAAATTTTTGCTGTGCAATAAGTGTCCTCGAATCATGAAGCAAAATATCACACAATTTACATAAACAGGCAGATTATCTTAAGTATAATCATATTCATATACGTGTAACTGAAAAGCGGAACAGCGATTAGGATCAAAAAATAAGATTAAAATTAAAAATACAAGTGGATTAAAAAAACTGAACAAAAATTTTGTGGGTAAAATGAATGGCAGAAAAATTAACTTTTCGGAACAAAGCAATGAGTTGAATTTTGATCATAATCCCTGGTGAACATCCATAGAAAATGATCTGCTGTGTAAGCAATAAGTGTGACACACTGAGTGTTCTGAAAAAGGCAAAGAAGTTAACAGCTGAAAACTATGTAGTAAGCAAAACAATCACAGACATCAGGAAAGGTGAGCTGTTTACCGTACATGACCTTGCTGAAATAACTGAGTGAGCTCTGACCACAGGCTCTAACATATAGTACAGCTATCGTACCTTTCACCATTCACTGCAAAATATAATGGCTAGAGTCAAGTGCTTATATTTCTTCCATACACATATGGCAGATATCAGAAACACCAGATATAGATACCTTTAAACTAGCTATAACTTCATCTTAAAAACTCTAACTCATCAGAACGGCCGTATACTCTCACATGCTTTTCACATCAGGTCCTTGCGGTTTGACACCCGTTTGAACATCTAATATAAAACTCTTAAAAATGTCAATATATAATGAAACTACAACATATAATCTCATAAAAATCACACTATCACCACAATTAAACAATATACATAAACGTAAACTTGCCCAAAGAGATTGTGAGGTTTAACACTCCAGGATGAAGTTTACCCCTAATCATCATCATAAAGCTCTTGTGTCGTCTTACACATAAAACAGAGAATAAATGGTGTTTCTGATACGTCACAACTTAAAACTATAACATAATTAACTAAGAAATACCGTGATCTTAATATATATACAGGGCTGTAGTAGAGGGGGAATGTGGATGTATGCAGTCCTCCAAATATTCTTCGGAGGGGGACGCAGTCCTCTTACTAATAATATTATTTATACCTCTTTAATTCTTACCTTTCTTAATTTAACATTTAAATACTACAAACATACAAAATATAGACTTACATTCAAATACTGTTTATGACTATCAACGGACCTCCAGTACATATGTGAAACCCAGAGGATTACATAAAAGAATGGATAAAAAGTCGTACACATGCTGAGGGCAACCAAGGCAGGAAGGCGAATTCTGAATCTGCAGAATTATGAACGGTTCTCCAGCATCTGGAAAATTTTTAGGTGTGCGTTGCCCCACTTAATTTGTTAGGAATACAGCCCTGTATATATATCAAAATCCTAATAAAAGTGACAAGTGTGGCACACACTGTCCTATCCAAAACACATACAAGTTAAATTAATTGGGAGTCGATTAATAACACAAAACAACAAAAGTGAGTGTTGTTTTGTGTTATTAATCGACTCCCAATTAATTTAATTTATACAACAACACTGTTTTCAACACTTCCATGAAAGGATTTACACATACAAGTGTTTACTTTTTTTACAACAAATCAACTATTATTATATTTGCAAGGAAAACTACTTGATAGATAGTCAACATGAAAAATTCAATGCCATGGCAGGTATTTGAACCACAGATCTCCTGGTTTCCGTCCAGTCGCTCTAACCCAAATCAAAGATTTGATCTATCAAAGATCTTAGTCTATATACGGCTAGTGTGAAGAAATGATTAATTTCCATCAATTAAGTAAAATTAATTGATTTATATTTTTTTATTTAGTTGCCAGTTTTTAGCTGAATAGTTAAATAAAAGGTTTTCCTTATGATAAATACAAAGTCGAGCCGTTGTTGATCATCATGTAGATTAACTCTGCAGAGCGTTGATGAACTTAACAGTAGCTGATGCGTCGACGTCGGAAACCACGTTGTACCAAAGCATAGTAGGTGTTCTGCTGTAGAAGAAGCTTAAAGATATGGCTATGCAGCAAAAATAGATCTGCAACAAAACTTGTAAAGCTCATATAAGTAACATGAAAGAAAAAAATATCAAGTAGAAAATTAAAACTTATTTACTTTCTGGAAATAATGAATAAGCAGTGAGCACGGTGTGTCTGTAGTGTTAAATTATTTGAAACACACCTAGTAATAATTACCAAAAGCGGGCAGGAAACGACGGGTAGGGAGAATACACAGTGGACTAATTCCATAGGGCATCTAGCACACAGCAACAATTTAAGATGAAGTACTTCACCAAGGGGAGAGAAAAAAATAGGGCATCTAGCACACAGCAACAATTTAAGACGAAGTAGCTCACCAAGAGGAGAGAAAAAAACATCATAAGAACCATCTCACACATAAAACAAAACGTTTAGAAGAGGTTATTATAACATTATAACCCTAGCTGCAACGAAAGGACAGGAATACTGTCAAATCCATAAAAAACGATAACACTGTTAACAGAGGGTCTAAAATATTGTCCCAGCCTGTAAAAAAAAAATTGTGCTGATTTGCATGGACAGAACAGCCATGCCGAGAGTAAAGCGAGACATGTGATACTGGGTCAGCATAAAGCCACTACATCTCTGTTCTGAAATGCAACAAGCTCAAGTAAGGATTATTGACTCCTGAAGGAAGGATGGTATAAGCCTAGATGATTAATGTGTACAGCTAGTTCGCGAGACAAACGAGTGCGGGGATCTCAAATCTCATTATTAATGGGAGAGAGTTGCTTGACAACCATAAATCGCCCTTGATAACGGTGAATGATTTTGTCGTTAAATCTTACTTACATGTGGGTGTAAACAGCTTAACTAAGTCACTAGGTTTCGAACTTCCTCAGAACAAAATATGAAATTCAAATCTTCATGAAGTTTTTATGGCACTCGGAAGATAGCATAGTTTATATATTCTTATATGGAATCCCATACTTAAAAAATGTGAACTACTTTACTTGTCCACCAAATAAAGACATACAATATAAAAAACAGAATAATGAGTTTTTAGCTAGCAAATTAACAGCAGGCCTCAGAAACCGGTTCCGGGAAAATTTAAAAGTGAGTGTTGTTTTGTGTCATTAATCGACTCACAATTAATTTAAATTAACAGCATCCTACTACTGGAAACCTAATGATCCTAGTTAAACTGGAACAGGCAATCAAACACGTGGAAGGTACACAATGTTGGCAGGAAATTAAAATGGGTTTATTAAAATTGTCTTAATCTGTAGATGTAGCCAACAAATGAGCAGGAAAAATCACAACAAATCTCAACTGAAACAGAAACATGTCTCAAAGAGAACTGTGGGATGATATTAAAAGTGAATATGCTTGACTGAAAACGGCAGGTCAAGACATTCTGGGTTTCAAACTCCCTCAGAACAAAATATGGAATTAAAATCCTCAGGAAGCTTTTATGACATCCAGAGGATAGCATACTTAATATATTCCTATATGGAATCCCATACTTAAAAAATGTGAACTACTTTACTTGTCCACCAAATAACGACATACAGTATAAAAAGCAGAATAATGAGTTACTAGCCAGCAAATTAACAGCATCCTATAACTGGAAGCCTAATGATCCTATAGAGTGGAACAGGCAATCAAACACGTGGAAGGTAAAGGTACACAATGTTCGCAAGAAATTAAAATGGGTTTATTAAAAATGTCTTAATCTGTAGATGAAGCCAAAAATGAGCAGGAAAAATCACAATAAATCTCAACTGAAACAGAAACATGTCTCAAAGAGAACTGTGGGATGATATTAAAAGTGAATATGCTTGACTGAAAACGGCAGGTCAAGACATTCTGGGTTTCAACCTCCCTCAGAACAAAATATGGAATTAAAATCCTCAGGAAGCTCTTATGACATCCAGAGGATAGCATACTTTATATATTCCTATATGGAATCCCATACTTAAAAAATGTGAACTACTTTACTTGTCCACCAAATAAAGACATACAGTATAAAAAGCAGAATAATGAGTTACTAGCCAGCAAATTAACAGCATCCTATAACTGGAAGCCTAATGATCCTATAAAGTGGAACAGGTAATCATACACGTGGAAGGTACACAATGTTCGCAGGAAATTAAAATGGGTTTATTAAAATTGTCTTAATCTGTAGATGTAGCCAACAAATGAGCAGGAAAAATCACAACAAATCTCAACTGAAACAGAAACATGTCTCAAAGAAGCATGACACAGAAAGTGATGACACCGAAAGGGAATATGCTTGGCTGAAAACAGCAGCTCAAGACATTCTGAGTTTCAAACTTCCTCAGAACAAAATGTGGAATTAAAATCCTCAGGAAGCTTTAATGAGACCCGGAGAATAGCATAGTTTATATTGTCACAGATATGTGACTCAAGTAGTAGGTGACGTCCCTCCCTCCCCTCCTTGATGACTGGATAAGTGGTTTTTTGCCAAGAGACTCTCTCTCTCGGTAACTGTGAGCTGATTGAACAACATGTATCTGTAGGCAGCTCCGCTTTTGGACAGGTAAATGGCCGTTATGGCCACTTTGTAAATCTGTTTGTTGTAGTAAATGTTCTTATTAAGTGAATTCCACCTTTAATTGGCTTTACTCTACGTTTTTACCAATGAACCATTATAGAAAAAGTCCCATCCACTCGCTAAAGCATGTAGTTGCGCTGTGTGTGTTTGCTCCCGAGTGATCGACCTGACCACATGTTTAATAATTATTGCCAAAGTAAGATCAGGTCGTCACAATATATTGATATATGAATCCCATACTTTTAAAACGTGAACTACTTTACTTGTCCACCAAATAACGACATACAGTATAAAAAACAGAATAATGAGTTTCTAGTCAGCAAATTAACAGCATCCTATAGCTGGAAGCCTAATGTTCATATTAAACGGGAATAAGCAATCAAACACGTTGAATGTACAAAATGTTCGCAAGAACTTAAAATGGATTTATTAAAATTGTCTTAATCTCTAGATGTGGCCAACAAGAAAGCAGCAAAAATCACACAAATCTCAACTGAAACAGAAACATGTCTCAAAGAGAACTGTGGGATGATATTAAAAGTGAATATGCTTGACTGAAAACGGCAGGTCAAGACATTCTGGGTTTCAAACTCCCTCAGAACAAAATATGAAATTAAAATCCTCAGGAAGCTTTTATGACATCCAGAGGATAGAATACTTTATATATTCCTATATGGAGCCCCATATTTAAAAAATGTGAACTACTTTACTTGTCCACCAAATAACGACATACAGTATAGAAAGCAGAATAATGAGTTACTAGCCAACAAATTAACAGCATCCTATAACTGGAAGCCTAATGATCCTATAAAGTGGAACAGGGAATCATACACGTGGAAGGTACACAATGTTGGCAGGAAATTAAAATGGGTTTATTAAAATTGTCTTAATCTGTAGATGTAGCCAACAAATGAGCAGGAAAAATCACAACAAATCTCAACCGAAACAGAAACATGTCTCAAAGAAACATAACATTGAAAGTGATGACATTGAATGGGAATATGCTTGGCTGAAAACAGCAGCTCAAGACATTCTGGGTTTCAAACTTCCTCAGAACAAAATATGGAATTAAAATCCTCAGGAAGCTTTTATGACATTCGGAGGATAGCATAATTTACATATTCTTATATGGAATCCCATACTTTTAAAATGTGAACTACTTTACTTGTCCACCAAATAACGACAGACAGTATAAGAAACAGAATAATGAGTTTCTAGTCAGCAAATTAACAGCATCCCATAGCTGGAAGCCTAATGGTCAAATTAAACGGGAATAAGCAATCAAACATGTGGAAAGTACAAATTGTTCGCAAGAACTTAAAATGGATTTATTAAAATTGCCCTAATCTCTAGATGTGGCAACAAATGAGCAGGAAAAATCACAACAAATCTAAACTGAAACAGAAACATGTCTCAAAGAGCACTGTGTGATGATATTGTGGTAACCCACCGGGATAAGCCAGCATTGTGTGTCAGCGCGTCAGTTTCATAACCACCCCAGGAAGGGAGAAGTAACAATTCGCTTCCTAGAGGGGTGGTGGTTTGGTCCTGTTTTGACTACGGATCTGCTGGCCGAGTCCTTCTACTTAGCGTGGAGTTGACCATGGATGGATCTCCCCGGAGCGGTTTTCGTTAAGTGCATACAGTGCGGCAACGTGAGCAAGGAATAATAAGAAGGCTCGGTGCAAGAATTAAGTATATTGTTAGTAGAGTGTGTTATTGCTAATAAATAATTAGAGTGGGAGAATTAACTACTCCACGTGTTTTGTCATGCTAAACCACTCATTAGCCGAGCAACGCCCGATATCAGGTCTGGCAACGAATCTCTCAGTGAAAACCAATTCGCGACCTGACAATATTGAAAGCAAATATGCTTGACTAAAAAAAGCAGCTCAAGACATTCTAGGTTTCAAACTTCTTCAGAACAAAATATGGAATTAAAATCCTCAGGAAGCTTTTATGACATCCAGAGGATAGCATACTTAATATATTCCTATATGGAATCCCATACTTAAAAAATGTGAACTACTTTACTTGTCCACCAAATAACGACATACAGTATAAAAAGCAGAATAATGAGTTACTAGCCAGCAAATTAACAGCATCCTATAACTGGAAGCCTAATGATCCTATAGAGTGGAACAGGCAATCAAACATGTGGAAGGTAAAGGTACACAATGTTCGCAAGAAATTAAAATGGGTTTATTAAAAATGTCTTAATCTGTAGATGTAGCCAAAAATCAGCAGGAAAAATCACAATAAATATCAACTGAAGCAGAAACATGTCTCAAAGAGAACTGTGGGATGATATTAAAAGTGAATATGCTTGACTGAAAACGGCAGGTCAAGACATTCTGGGTTTCAAACTCCCTCAGAACAAAATATGGAATTAAAATCCTCAGGAAGCTTTTATGACATCCAGAGGATAGCATACTTTATATATTCCTATATGGAACCCCATACTTAAAAAATGTGAACTACTTTACTTGTCCACCAAATAACGACATACAGTATAAAAAGCAGAATAATGAGTTACTAGCCAGCAAATTAACAGCATCCTATAACTGGAAGCCTAATGATCCTAGAGTGGAACAGGCAATCAAACACGTGGAAGGTAAAGGTACACAATGTTCGCAAGAAATTAAAATGGGTTTATTAAAAATGTCTTAATCTGTAGATGTAGCCAAAAATGAGCAGGAAAAATCACAATAAATATCAACTGAAACAGAAACATGTCTCAAAGAGAACTGTGGGATGATATTAAAAGTGAATATGCTTGACTGAAAACGGCAGGTCAAGACATTCTGGGTTTCAAACTCCCTCAGAACAAAATATGGAATTAAAATCCTCAGGAAGCTTTTATGACATCCAGAGGATAGCATACTTTATATATTCCTATATGGAATCCCATACTTAAAAAATGTGAACTACTTTACTTGTCCACCAAATTACGACATACAGTATAAAAAGCAGAATAATGAGTTACTAGCCAGCAAATTAACAGCATCCTATAACTGGAAGCCTAATGATCCTATAAAGTGGAACAGGCAATCATACACGTGGAAGGTACACAATGTTCGCAGGAAATTAAAATGGGTTTATTAAAATTGTCTTAATCTGTAGATGTAGCCAACAAATGAGCAGGAAAAATCACAACAAATCTCAACTGAAACAGAAACATGTCTCAAAGAAGCATGACACAGAAAGTGATGACACCGAAAGGGAATATGCTTGGCTGAAAACAGCAGCTCAAGACATTCTGAGTTTCAAACTTCCTCAGAACAAAATGTGGAATTAAAATCCTCAGGAAGCTTTAATGGGACCCGGAGAATAGCACAGTTTATATTGTCACAGATATGTGACTCAAGTAGTAGGTGACGTCCCTCCCTCCCCTCCTTGATGACTGCATAAGTGGTTTTTTGCCAAGAGACTCTCTCTCTCGGTAACTGTGAGCTGATTGAACAACATGTATCTGTAGGCAGCTCCGCTTTTGGACAGGTAAATGGCCGTTATGGCCACTTTTGTAAATCTGTTTGTTGTAGTAAATGTTCTTATTAAGTGAATTCCACCTTTAATTGGCTTTACTCTACGTTTTTACCAATGAACCTTTATAGAAAAAGTCCCATCCACTCGCTAAAGCATGTAGTTCAGCTGTGTGTGTTTGCTCCCGAGTGATCGACCTGACAACATGTTTCATAATTATTGCCAAAGTAAGATCAGGTCGTCACAATATATTGATATATGAATCTCATACTTTTAAAACGTGAACTACTTTACTTGTCCACCAAATAACGACATACAGTATAAAAAACAGAATAATGAGTTTCTAGTCAGCAAATTATCAGCATCCTATAGCTGGAAGCCTAATGTTCAACTTAAACGGGAATAAGCAATCAAACACGTTGAATGTACAAAATGTTCGCAAGAACTTAAAATGGATTTATTAAAATTGTCTTAATCTCTAGATGTGGCCAACAAGAAAGCAGCAAAAATCACACAAATCTCAACTGAAACAGAAACATGTCTCAAAGAGAACTGTGGGATGATATTAAAAGTGAATTGCTTGACTGAAAACGGCAGGACAAGACATTCTGGGTTTCAAACTCCCTCAGAACAAAATATGGAATTAAAATCCTCAGGAAGCTTTTATGACATCCAGAGGATAGCATACTTTATATATTCCTATATGGAACCCCATACTTAAAAAATGTGAACTACTTTACTTGTCCACCAAATAACGACATACAGTATAAAAAGCAGAATAATGAGTTACTAGCCAGCAAATTAAAAGCATCCTATAACTGGAAGCCTAATCATCCTATAAAGTGGAACAGGCAATCATACACGTGGAAGGTACACAATGTTGGCAGGAAATTAAAATGGGTTTATTAAAATTGTCTTAATCTGTAGATGTAGCCAACAAATGAGCAGGAAAAATCACAACAAATCTCAACTGAAACAGAAACATGTCTCAAAGAAACATAACATTGAAAGTGATGACAGTGAATGGGAATATGCTTGGCTGAAAACAGCAGCTCAAGACATTCTAGGTTTCAAACTTCCTCAGAACAAAATATGGATTCAAAATCCTAAGGAAGCTTTTATGACATTCGGGGGATAGCATAATTTACATATTCTTATATGGAATTCATACTTTTAAAATGTGAACTACTTTACTTGTCCACCAAATAACGACAGACAGTATAAGAAACAGAATAATGAGTTTCTAGTCAGCAAATTAACAGCATCCCATAGCTGGAAGCCTAATGTTCATATTAAACGGGAATAAGCGATCCAACACGTTGAATGTACAAAATGTCCGCAAGAACTTAAAATGGATTTATTAAAATTGTCTTTATCTCTAGATGTGGCCAACCAGAAAGCAGCAAAAATCACACAAATCTCAACTGAAACAGAAACATGTCTCAAAGAGAACTGTGGGATGATATTAAAAGTGAATATGCTTGACCGAAAACGGCAGGTCAAGACATTCTGGGTTTCAAACTCCCTCAGAACAAAATATGAAATTAAAATCCTCAGGAAGCTTTTATGACATCCAGAGGATAGCATACTTTATATATTCCTATATGGAACCCCATACTTAAAAAATGTGAACTACTTTACTTGTCCACCAAATAACGACATACAGTATAAAAAGCAGAACAATGAGTTACTAGCCAGCAAATTAACAGCATCCTATAACTGGAAGCCTAGTGATCCTATAAAGTGGAACAGGGAATCATACACGTGGAAGGTACACAATGTTGGCAGGAAATTAAAATGGGTTTATTAAAATTGTCTTAATCTGTAGATGTAGCCAACAAATGAGCAGGAAAAATCACAACAAATCTCAACTGAAACAGAAACATGTCTCAAAGAAACATTACATTGAAAGTGATGACATTGAATGGGAATATGCTTGGCTGAAAACAGCAGCTCAAGACATTCTGGGTTTCAAACTTCCTCAGAACAAAATATGGAATTAAAATCCTCAGGAAGCTGTTATGACATTCGGAGGATAGCATAATTTACATATTCTTATATGGAATCCCATACTTTTAAAATGTGAACTACTTTACTTGTCCACCAAATAACGACAGACAGTATAAGAAACAGAATGCGTTTCTAGTCAGCAAATTAACAGCATCCCATAGCTGGAAGCCTAATGGTCAAATTAAACGGGAATAAGCAATCAAACATGTGGAAAGTACAAAATGTTCGCAAGAACTTAAAATGGGTTTATTAAAATTGCCCTAATCTCTAGATGTGGCAACAAATGAGCAGGAAAAATCACAACAAATCTAAACTGAAACAGAAACATGTCTCAAAGAGCACTGTGTGATGATATTGTGGTAACCCACCGGGATAAGCCAGCATTGTGTGTCAGCGCGTCAGTTTCATAACCACCCCAGGAAGGGAGGGGTAACAATTCGCTTCCTAGAGGGGTGGTGGTTTGGTCCGGTTTTGACTACGGATCTGCTGGCCGAGTCCTTCTACTTAGCGTGGAGTTGACCATGGATGGATCTCCCCGGAGCGGTTTTCGTTAAGTGCATACAGTGCGGCAACGTGAGCAAGGAATAATAAGAAGGCTCGGTGCAAGAGTTAAGTATATTGTTAGTAGAGTGTGTTATTTCTAATAAATAATTAGTGTGGGAGAATTAACTACTCCACGTGTTTTGTCATGCTAAACCACTCATTAGCCGAGTAACGCCCGATATCAGGTCCGGCAACGAATCTCTCAGTGAAAACCAATTCGCGACCTGACAATATTGAAAGCGAATATGCTTGACTAAAAAAAGCAGCTCAAGACATTCTAGGTTTCAAACTTCTTCAGAACAAAATATGGAATTAAAATCCTCAGGAAGCTTTTATGACATCCAGAGGATAGCATACTTAATATATTCCTATATGGAATCCCATACTTAAAAAATGTGAACTACTTTACTTGTCCACCAAATAACGACATACAGTATAAAAAGCAGAATAATGAGTTACTAGCCAGCAAATTAACAGCATCCTATAACTGGAAGCCTAATGATCCTATAGAATGGAACAGGCAATCAAACACGTGGAAGGTAAAGGTACACAATGTTCGCAAGAAATTAAAATGGGTTTATTAAAAATGTCTTAATCTGTAGATGTAGCCAAAAATGAGCAGGAAAAATCACAATAAATATCAACTGAAACAGAAACATGTCTCAAAGAGAACTGTGGGATGATATTAAAAGTGAATATGCTTGACTGAAAACGGCAGGTCAAGACATTCTAGGTTTCAAACTCCCTCAGAACAAAATATGGAATTAAAATCCTCAGGAAGCTTTTATGACATCCAGAGGATAGCATACTTTATATATTCCTATATGGAATCCCATACTTAAAAAATGTGAACTACTTTACTTGTCCACCAAATTACGATATACAGTATAAAAAGCAGAATAATGAGTTACTAGCCAGCAAATTAACAGCATCCTATAACTGGAAGCCTAATCATCCTATAAAGTGGAACAGGCAATCATACACGTGGAAGGTACACAATGTTCGCAGGAAATTAAAATGGGTTTATTAAAATTGTCTTAATCTGTAGATGTAGCCAACAAATGAGCAGGAAAAATCACAACAAATCTCAACTGAAACAGAAACATGTCTCAAAGAAGCATGACACAGAAAGTCATGACACCGAAAGGGAATATGCTTGGCTGAAAACAGCAGCTCAAGACATTCTGAGTTTCAAACTTCCTCAGAACAAAATATGGAATTAAAATCCTCAGGAAGCTTTTATGACATCCAGAGGATAGCATACTTAATATATTCCTATATGGAATCCCATACTTAAAAAATGTGAACTACTTTACTTGTCCACCAAATAACGACATACAGTATAAAAAGCAGAATAATGAGTTACTAGCCAGCAAATTAACAGCATCCTATAACTGGAAGCCTAATGATCCTATAGAGTGGAACAGGCAATCAAACACGTGGAAGGTAAAGGTACACAATGTTCGCAAGAAATTAAAATGGGTTTATTAAAAATGTCTTAATCTGTAGATGTAGCCAAAAATGAGCAGGAAAAATCACAATAAATATCAACTGAAACAGAAACATGTCTCAAAGAGAACTGTGGGATGATATTAAAAGTGAATATGCTTGACTGAAAACGGCAGGTCAAGACATTCTAGGTTTCAAACTCCCTCAGAACAAAATATGGAATTAAAATCCTCAGGAAGCTTTTATGACATCCAGAGGATAGCATACTTTATATATTCCTATATGGAATCCCATACTTAAAAAATGTGAACTACTTTACTTGTCCACCAAATTACGATATACAGTATAAAAAGCAGAATAATGAGTTACTAGCCAGCAAATTAACAGCATCCTATAACTGGAAGCCTAATCATCCTATAAAGTGGAACAGGCAATCATACACGTGGAAGGTACACAATGTTCGCAGGAAATTAAAATGGGTTTATTAAAATTGTCTTAATCTGTAGATGTAGCCAACAAATGAGCAGGAAAAATCACAACAAATCTCAACTGAAACAGAAACATGTCTCAAAGAAGAATGACACAGAAAGTGATGACACTGAAAGGGAATATGCTTGGCTGAAAACAGCAGCTCAAGACATTCTGGGTTTCAAACTTCCTCATAACAAAATGTGGAATTGAAATCCTCAGGAAGCTTTAATGAGACCCGGAGAATAGCATAGTTTATATTGTCACAGATATGTGACTCAAGTAGTAGGTGACGTCCCTCCCTCCCCTCCTTGATGACTGGATAAGTGGTTTTTTGCCGAGAGACTCTCTCTCTCGGTAACTGTGAGCTGATTGAACAAAATGTATCTGTAGGCAGCTCCGCTTTTGGACAGGTAAATGGCCGTTATGGCCACTTTTGTAAATCTGTTTGTTGTAGTAAATGTTCTTATTAAGTGAATTCAACCTTTAATTGGCTTTACTCTACGTTTTTACCAATGAACCATTATAGAAAAAGTCCCATCCACTCGCTAAAGCATGTAGTTCAGCTGTGTGTGTGTTTGCTTCCGAGTGATCAACCAGACCACATGTTTCATAATTATTGCCAAAGTAAGATCAGGTCGTCACAATATATTGATATATGAATCCCATACTTTTAAAACGTGAACTACTTTACTTGTCCACCAAATAACGACATACAGTATAAAAAACAGAATAATGAGTTTCTAGTCAGCAAATTTACAGCATCCTATAGCTGGAAGCCTAATGTTCATATTAAACGGGAATAAGCAATCAAACACGTTGAATGTACAAAATGTTCGCAAAAACTTAAAATGGATTTATTAAAATTGTCTTAATCTCTAGATGTGGCCAACAAGAAAGCAGCAAAAATCACACAAATCTCAACTGAAACAGAAACATGTCTCAAAGAGAACTGTGGGATGATATTAAAAGTGAATATGCTTGACTGAAAACGGCAGGTCAAGACATTCTGGGTTTCAAACTCCCTCAGAACAAAATATGAAATTAAAATCCTCAGGAAGCTTTTATGACATCCAGAGGATAGCATACTGTGACTTTGTGGGTTCGTGGAATAAAAAGTCCAATTACACCACTCAACAATGTTCTTTATTTCTACCGACTTACAGTTTAACTCTTGCCAATTACACAAAATTACTTGCTGCACACAATTACAATTTACCAGTTCGTCCGTTACAATTTCCTTGTACTCGCGATTACATCAACTCCGATACTCATACACGGTTCGTACAGTCTTCCGTCGCACGATCCTTTCGTTCATTAACACGTCACTGACTAACTCTTACACCAAGAACTGCGACTGTCTCACTAACTGACCGACCAACTCAACACAGCACAACAACTGACTGACTAAACCAAAACCAACTCAACAACTGACCCACACTGTCTGTCTGTAACCCTCTTTATAGGAATATCGCCGGTTTCTGGTGTTTACAAGACTGTTCTGGTAACAGAAAGATCGAGAACCAGGTGGAAGGAAAACAGACGCACAATTATGTTTCTTTCCGACCACTGGCTGTCACCACTATAAGACAAACGAGGGAAGGGCGTGGCTAACCGAGCCTCCCCTGTCTTCCGTTGCCAGCTGCTCACAGGGTGTTTCATCGCTCCCGTTACAATACTTTATATATTCCTATATGGAACCCCATATTTAAAAAATGTGAACTACTTTACTTGTCCACCAAATAACGACATACAGTATAGAAAGCAGAATAATGAGTTACTAGCCAGCAAATTAACAGCATCCTATAACTGGAAGCCTAATGATCCTATAAAGTGGAACAGGGAATCATACACGTGGAAGGTACACAATGTTGGCAGGAAATTAAAATGGGTTTATTAAAATTGTCTTAATCTGTAGATGTAGCCAACAAATGAGCAGGAAAAATCACAACAAATCTCAACTGAAACACAAACCTGTCTCAAAGAAAGATAACATTGAAAGTGATGACATTGAATGGGAATATGCTTGGCTGAAAACAGCAGCTCAAGACATTCTGGGTTTCAAACTTCCTCAGAACAAAATATGGAATTAAAATCCTCAGGAAGCTTTTATGACATTCGGAGGATAGCATAATTTACATATTCTTATATGGAATCCCATACTTTTAAAATGTGAACTACTTTACTTGTCCACCAAATAACGACAGACAGTATAAGAAACAGAATAATGAGTTTCTAGTCAGCAAATTAACAGCATCCCATAGCTGGAAGCCTAATGGTCAAATTAAACGGGAATGAGCAATCAAACATGTGGAAAGTACAAATTGTTCGCAAGAACTTAAAATGGGTTTATTAAAATTGCCCTAATCTCTAGATGTGGCAACAAATGAGCAGGAAAAATCACAACAAATCTAAACTGAAACAGAAACATGTCTCAAAGAGCACTGTGTGATGATATTGTGGTAACCCACCGGGATAAGCCAGCATTGTGTGTCAGCGCGTCAGTTTCATAACCACCCCAGGAAGGGAGAAGTAACAATTCGCTTCCTAGAGGGGTGGTGGTTTGGTCCTGTTTTGACTACGGATCTGCTGGCCGAGTCCTTCTACTTAACGTGGAGTTGACCATGGATGGATCTCCCCGGAGCGGTTTTCGTTAAGTGCATACAGTGCGGCAACGTGAGCAAGGAATAATAAGAAGGCTCGGTGCAAGAGTTAAGTATATTGTTAGTAGAGTGTGTTATTTCTAATAAATAATTAGAGTGGGAGAATTAACTACTCCACGTGTTTTGTCATGCTAAACCACTCATTAGCCGAGCAACGCCCGATATCAGGTCTGGCAACGAATCTCTCAGTGAAAACCAATTCGCGACCTGACAATATTGAAAGCGAATATGCTTGACTAAAAAAAGCAGCTCAAGACATTCTAGGTTTTAAACTTCTTCAGAACAAAATATGGAATTAAAATCCTCAGGAAGCTTTTATGACATCCAGAGGATAGCATACTTAATATATTCCTATATGGAATCCCATACTTAAAAAATGTGAACTACTTTACTTGTCCACCAAATAACGACATACAGTATAAAAAGCAGAATAATGAGTTACTAGCCAGCAAATTAACAGCATCCTATAACTGGAAGCCTAATGATCCTATAGAGTGGAACAGGCAATCAAACACGTGGAAGGTAAAGGTACACAATGTTCGCAAGAAATTAAAATGGGTTTATTAAAAATGTCTTAATCTGTAGATGTAGCCAAAATGAGCAGGAAAAATCAGAATAAATATCAACTGAAACAGAAACATGTCTCAAAGAGAACTGTGGGATGATATTAAAAGTGAATATGCTTGACTGAAAACGGCAGGTCAAGACATTCTGGGTTTCAAACTCCCTCAGAACAAAATATGGAATTAAAATCCTCAGGAAGCTTTTATGACATCCAGAGGATAGCATACTTTATATATTCCTATATGGAATCCCATACTTAAAAAATGTGAACTACTTTACTTGTCCACCAAATTACGACATACAGTATAAAAAGCAGAATAATGAGTTACTAGCCAGCAAATTAACAGCATCCTATAACTGGAAGCCTAATGATCCTATAAAGAGGAACAGGTAATCATACACGTGGAAGGTACACAATGTTCGCAGGAAATTAAAATGGGTTTATTAAAATTGTCTTAATCTGTAGATGTAGCCAACAAATGAGCAGGAAAAATCACAACAAATCTCAACTGAAACAGAAACATGTCTCAAAGAAGCATGACACAGAAAGTGATGACACCGAAAGGGAATATGCTTGGCTGAAAACAGCAGCTCAAGACATTCTGAGTTTCAAACTTCCTCAGAACAAAATGTGGAATTAAAATCCTCAGGAAGCTTTAATGAGACCCGGAGAATAGCATAGTTTATATTGTCACAGATATGTGACTCAAGTAGTAGGTGACGTCCCTCCCTCCCCTCCTTGATGACTGGATAAGTGGTTTTTTGCCAAGAGACTCTCTCTCTCGGTAACTGTGAGCTGATTGAACAACATGTATCTGTAGGCAGCTCCGCTTTTGGACAGGTAAATGGCCGTTATGGCCACTTTTGTAAATCTGTTTGTTGTAGTAAATGTTCTTATTAAGTGAATTCCACCTTTAATTGGCTTTACTCTACGTTTTTACCAATGAACCATTATAGAAAAAGTCCCATTCACTCGCTAAAGCATGTAGTTCAGCTGTGTGTGTGTTTGCTTCCGAGTGATCGACCTGACCACATGTTTCATAATTATTGCCAAAGTAAGATCAGGTCGTCACAATATATTGATATATGAATCTCATACTTTTAAAACGTGAACTACTTTACTTGTCCACCAAATAACGACATACAGTATAAAAAACAGAATAATGAGTTTCTAGTCAGCAAATTATCAGCATCCTATAGCTGGAAGCCTAATGTTCAACTTAAACTGGAATAAGCAATCAAACACGTTGAATGTACAAAATGTTCGCAAGAACTTAAAATGGATTTATTAAAATTGTCTTAATCTCTAGATGTGGCCAACAAGAAAGCAGCAAAAATCACACAAATCTCAACTGAAACAGAAACATGTCTCAAAGAGAACTGTGGGATGATATTAAAAGTGAATATGCTTGACTGAAAACGGTAGGTCAAGACATTCTGGGTTTCAAACTCCCTCAGAACAAAATATGAAATTAAAATCCTCAGGAAGCTTTTATGACATCCAGAGGACAGCATACTTTACATATTCCTATATGGAACCCCATACTTAAAAAATGTGAACTACTTTACTTGTCCACCAAATAACGACATACAGTTGTTTTAATGTAGTCTGTGTATATATGGTACGTCGGTTTCGCAAGCGAACTCTAAAATAAGAAAGTAAGCTACACTGAAAAAAGAAGTAGCAAAGAGGTTTCTCAACTGCTAATGGTTACCGCATACACAGTTACTCAGGTTTCTCAACTGCTAATGGTTACCGCATACACAGTTACTCAGGTAATATTAATATAGGCACAGAGGAAAGATGGCGGAGTGTTCGATGTTGACCCGTGGTAGGATCCATAAATTAGCCGAAAAAAGCTTGAAAACCACAAAAAAAATAGCAGATGAGAACAAAATCCTCAAAGTCAGAGATGGAAATTGCTGTAGAAATGAAAGAAACATATTACAACCGACACAAGATGGAAATAACAAGCTCTTAGAAAATCGGCATGGTCCGCGGGATGCCGAGACGATAGCGTCCTTGCAAACAGTTATCGAAATTCTCAACAAGGATCTAAAAAGGGCTAAAGAAGAGCTCAAAACGTTACGGATTGAGAATGAGCAACTAAAGAGTAAAGTTAAATTTGAAGAAAGGACATATGCTGCTACCACGAAAATTTCGACACGTGGTGTAACCTCAAAACCAACAACGCAAAAAAGCACGGAAACACAGGAAAAGGAAAAAAGGAAGCACCATGGATCACATCAAGATGAAAGAAGACAAAACAAAATTACAAACAATGCGAAACCTGAAGAAATTATGCTTATAGGCGACTCGATTATCAAACATGTAAATCTGAGTGAAGTAGCCAAAGTGCAAGTGTATAGGGGCATAAAAGCAAGTCAGATGCAAAACGTGATACTAAACAGCAGTGTACCAGCAAAAAGTGAACCAAAACTCGTTTATCTACACGTAGGCACAAATGATATAAACATTAGGAAGTGTCCAGAAGAGGTTATGGGCGACATATACAGTGTTATAAAATGTGTCAAAAACAAATACCCTAAATCTAGAGTGGTAGTAAATGGAATCTTAAACAGAAGCGATGTAAGCCCCAGGTATATCAAACTTGTAAATGAAAATATACGTTGGGCCTGTGATGTTTTAAAAAGTGTGTTTGTAGATGTAAATAAGCAGATAGGCAGTGATTGTTTAGGAAGAGACGGCTTACATCTAAATAGGAAGGGAACTTACAAACTGGGAAATATAATAAATAGTGTAATAAAATTGTGTATGGGGCAGGGAAACTAGTGACCAGGGGAGGTACAGCCACAGCTAAACAGGAAATAAAAGGCTGCAAAAGACATGAAGGACAGACACAAATAGGTAAGGTGAGTGACTATATAAATCCTTGCTTACAGGTAGCTAAAAGTAATAACATTATAGATGCAAAAAAGAGTTCAAAAATAAATGTAGATAAAGAAAATTCAAATAACACAAAATACTTTAAAATATTTCACCAAAATATACAGTATATCGCAAATAAACGAGCAAGGGTGGAACAAATAATTATGGAACTTCAACCGAAAATACTGGTCTTTTCTGAACATGGGCTAAAACATGAGGAAATTAAGGTAAATTGCTATGAAAACTATGTGTTGGCAAGTAGCTATTGTAGAGAAAACCATAAAGGTGGGGGAGTAGCAATTTATGTAATAAAGGGTACTAAATATAAGGAAATTGACTGCAAAGAATATTCTGAGGAAATGAGTAGTGAAATGTGCGGTATTGAAATAAATTTTAAAAAAGGAAAGCTAGTAGTTTTGGGAGTTTACAGCCCCCCAATATCAGACAAAACTAATTTTCTAGCAAAACTAGATACATGCCTTACCAATACAATAAAAAACAACAAAATTATAGTTATAGGTGACGTGAATATAGATATCTTAAAGGAGGGAATTAAGAAACGATTGTTGCTGGAACTTTTGCAAAGAAATAATCTAGTTCAAATAAAAACGTGTGCAACTAGAGTGACAAAAACATCATCAACATGCATAGACCACATATACACAAACCTAAAAAGGGAATCAGTAGAGGTAAAAATAAGCATGGGTGGGCTTAGCGATCATTATGGGCAATTATTAGAATGTAGTGATATTAATATACAAGGAGGGACAACTAAATCGCTAGTAGAAATCAAAAGAATCATAAATAATACCACATTAAATTCTCTAAGAGCCTATATTAAACAGGCAACCTGGACAAACATATATAATACAACAGAAATACATGATAAGTTTGAGCAATTTATGAATATATTAAAATCATGTTTAGAGGAGTCAGTACCATTACGAAAGGTGTTCTGTAATAAACATAAATCTGACAACTGGCTGACTAAAGGCATAAATAGGTCCTTAGCGAGAATGCAGTTTTTAAATAGTCTAAAGTGTAATACGCTAGGGGAGAAATCTCTCAAGTACATATTAAACTATAAAAACACACTAAATAAAGTAATAAATGAAGCAAAGAAATTACATAACAGAAGAATCATTCAAAAGGCTGAAAACAAATAAAAAAAGACATGGGATATAATAAAAGTCATTCATAAAGAAAGTGATTCAAAATGGGCAGAAAATCTTAAAATTCAAACAAATAATGAGCTAATATTAAATCCAAAAGATATAACCAGATCACTAAATGAATATTATATAAATATTGTAACAAGTTTGGGAATAAAAAAAATGAAAATGCAATCAACAAATGAAACAGTAATCTGCAATTCTTTAGTAATAAGAGAAACTACAAAGGAAGAAGTCATCAAACAAATAAACTCTTTAAAGTGTAAAAAAACCTATAGCTTAGATCAGTACTCAAATGAGATGGTCAAATATTGCAAACATGAGATAGCAGAGATTCTAACACACCTAATAAATGAAAGTTTTTACAGTGGAACATTTCCAAATATATTAAAGTATACAATAGTTAGACCAATTTATAAAAGAAAGGGCTCCAAACTAATGATGGAAAACTATCGGCCAATATCTTTATGTTCTGGATTTTCAAAAATTATGGAAGGCATATTTCTAGAACAGCTGCAAAAATTCTGTAACAAATTCAACATTGTATCTGAGTATCAGTTTGGCTTTCAAAAAAAGAAGTCGACCATACATGCAATTAGCAAGGGAAACGACAAAACTATTAAGGCATTAGACAGAAAAGAAAATGTGCTTGCAATCTTTCTTGACCTTTCGAAGGCATTCGACTGTGTAGATATTGAAAAATTGATAAAAATATTAGAAAATTATGGTGTTAGAGGTGTACCACTAGAATGGATAAAATCTTACTTGACAAATAGAGAGCAATGTGTAGAGATAGTACACAATGCAAACGGAAATCTTACAAAAGTTCGATCTCCATTTAAACGCATAACACATGGTGTACCACAGGGTTCAAAGTTGGGACCATACCTATTCATCCTGTATATAAATAGTCTGTTTACAAAAATACAAAAAGCAGGAGGTCTAGCTATAGGATATGCTGACGATACTACCATAGTTGTAACTGCCAACACTACAGTTGATGTGCAGATCAAAGCAAATAAAATATTAAAAGTCATAGATACACATTTTGCAGAACTGGGGATGGCACTAAATATAAACAAAACACAATGGATGCAAATTAGTATAAGCAACAAAACACAAGCAAATATTACCTTGGCAATACAAGATAAACAAATCAAACAGATAAATCAAACTAACTTTTTGGGATTAATTATTGATAATAATTTAAAATGGAATAAACATACAGAAAGAATTTCAAAGAAAATAAATAGTGGTATCTACATATTAAAACAGGTAGCACAAATTATGGCAGAGGATAGTGTAATACAGGTATATTATGCTTTTGTACATTCGCATCTCAAATACGGGCTGATATTATGGGGATCAGCAAATATGAAACATTTACTGAAAATATTCAGGCTACAGAAAAGAGCAATAAGAGTAATAAAGAAAATACAGACTAGAATCTCATGTAGAGAAGCTTTCAAAGAATTAAATTTACTAACACTACCTTGCTTGTACATTTATGAATGTCTCAAGAATGTAATAAAGGCACATAAAGACGATAAAAACATGAATGTACACAGTCATGACACTAGAACTAGGCAAAACTATTTTAGAAGTAGATTAAGGGGCTCCCTTGGAAAGAAATGTATTGAGAGTAATGCAAAGGATTTATATAATCACTTACCTGGTGAAATTAAGGAAATAAAGAATGAGGTGAAAATGAAAATGGAAATAAAGTCCTATCTCATCAAAAATGTATTTTATTCTGTAGAAGAGTATAAGGCAGGAAGAAATGTACGCTGTTAGTTTACCTCTCCTTAAATAGTAGCTCTGAAGTTAAAATCTGATACTTGTATATACTTAACTAAAATTGTAATCTCATGAAACAACTCTTAAAATTATAAAAATTGTAAATGTATTCATTTGTCTTATGTACAAAATTCTTCAAATTGTAAAATTTATATGTTTTTTTATCTGACGAACCTTGTAAATTTTATTACATTGGTGAATAAACTGATAATGTTACTGAGTATAAAAAACAGAATAATGAGTTACTAGCCAGCAAATTAACAGCATCCTATAACTGGAAGCCTAATCATCCTATTAAGTGGAACAGGGAATCATACACGTGGAAGGTACACAATGTTGGCAGGAAATTAAAATGGGTTTATTAAAATTGTCTTAATCTGTAGATGTAGCCAACAAATGAGCAGGAAAAATCACAACAAATCTCAACTGAAACAGAAGCATGTCTCAAAGAAACATAACATTGAAAGTGATGACATTGAATGGGAATATGCTTGGCTGAAAACAGCAGCTCAAGACATTCTAGGTTTCAAACTTCCTCAGAACAAAATATGGATTCAAAATCCTAAGGAAGCTTTTATGACATTCGGGGGATAGCATAATTTACATATTCTTATATGGAATTCATACTTTTAAAATGTGAACTACTTTACTTGTCCACCAAATAACGACAGACAGTATAAGAAACAGAATAATGAGTTTCTAGTCAGCAAATAAACAGCATCCCATAGCTGGAAGCCTAATGTTCATATTAAACGGGAATAAGCAATCCAACACGTTGAATGTACAAAATGTTCGCAAGAACTTAAAATGTATTTATTAAAATTGTCTTAATCTCTAGATGTGGCCAACAGGAAAGCAGCAAAAATCACACAAATCTCAACTGAAACAGAAACATGTCTCAAAGAGAACTGTGGGATGATATTAAAAGTGAATATGCTTGACTGAAAACGGCAGGTCAAGACATTCTGGGTTTCAAACTCTCTCAGAACAAAATATGAAATTAAAATCCTCAGGAATCTTTTATGACATCCAGAGGATAGCATACTTTATATATTCCTATATGGAACCCCATACTTAAAAAATGTGAACTACTTAACTTGTCCACCAAATAACGACACACAGTATAAAAAGCAGAATAATGAGTTACTAGCCAGCAAATTAACAGCATCCTATAACTGGAAGCCTAATCATCCTATAAAGTGGAACAGGGAATCATACACGTGGAAGGTACACAATGTTGGCAGGAAATTAAAATGGGTTTATTAAAATTGTCTTAATCTGTAGATGTAGCCAACAAATGAGAGGAAAAATCACAACAAATCTCAACCGAAACAGAAACATGTCTCAAAGAAACATAACATTGAAAGTGATGACATTGAATGGGAATATGCTTGGCTGAAAACAGCAGCTCAAGACATTCTGGGTTTCAAACTTCCTCAGAACAAAATATGGAATTAAAATCCTCAGGAAGCTGTTATGACATTCGGAGGATAGCATAATTTACATATTCTTATATGGAATTCCATACTTTTAAAATGTGAACTACTTTACTTGTCCACCAAATAACGACAGACAGTATAAGAAACAGAATAATGCGTTTCTAGTCAGCAAATTAACAGCATCCCATAGCTGGAAGCCTAATGGTCAAATTAAACGGGAATAAGCAATCAAACATGTGGAAAGTACAAAATGTTCGCAAGAACCTAAAATGGATTTATTAAAATTGCCCTAATCTCTAGATGTGGCAACAAATGAGCAGGAAAAATCACAACAAATCTAAACTGAAACAGAAACATGTCTCAAAGAGCACTGTGTGATGATATTGTGGTAACCCACCGGGATAAGCCAGCATTGTGTGTCAGCGCGTCAGTTTCATAACCACCCCAGGAAGGGAGGGGTAACAATTCGCTTCCTAGAGGGGTGGTGGTTTGGTCCGGTTTTGACTACGGAACTGCTGGCCGAGTCCTTCTACTTAGCGTGGAGTTGACCGTGGATGGATCTCCCCGGAGCGGTTTTCGTTAAGTGCATACAGTGCGGCAACGTGAGCAAGGAATAATAAGAAGGCTCGGTGCAAGAGTTAAGTATATTGTTAGTAGAGTGTGTTATTTCTAATAAATAATTAGAGTGGGAGAATTAACTACTCCACGTGTTTTGTCATGCTAAACCACTCATTAGCCGAGCAACGCCCGATATCAGGTCTGGCAACGAATCTCTCAGTGAAAACCAATTCGCGACCTGACAATATTGAAAGCGAATATGCTTGACTAAAAAGAGCAGCTCAAGACATTCTAGGTTTCAAACTTCTTCAGAACAAAATATGGAATTAAAATCCTCAGGAAGCTTTTATGACATCCAGAGGATAGCATACTTAATATATTCCTATATGGAATCCCATACTTAAAAAATGTTAACTACTTTACTTGTCCACCAAATAACGACAGACAGTATAAGAAACAGAATAATGCGTTTCTAGTCAGCAAATTAACAGCATCCCATAGCTGGAAGCCTAATGGTCAAATTAAACGGGAATAAGCAATCAAACATGTGGAAAGTACAAAATGTTCGCAAGAACTTAAAATGGATTTATTAAAATTGCCCTAATCTCTAGATGTGGCAACAAATGAGCAGGAAAAATCACAACAAATCTAAACTGAAACAGAAACATGTCTCAAAGAGCACTGTGTGATGATATTGTGGTAACCCACCGGGATAAGCCAGCATTGTGTGTCAGCGCGTCAGTTTCATAACCACCCCAGGAAGGGAGGGGTAACAATTCGCTTCCTAGAGGGGTGGTGGTTTGGTCCGGTTTTGACTACGGAACTGCTGGCCAGGTCCTTCTACTTAGCGTGGAGTTGACCATGGATGGATCTCCCCGGAGCGGTTTTCGTTAAGTGCATACAGTGCGGCAACGTGAGCAAGGAATAATAAGAAGGCTCGGAGCAAGAGTTAAGTATATTGTTAGTAGAGTGTGTTATTTCTAATAAATAATTAGAGTGGGAGAATTAACTACTCCACGTGTTTTGTCATGCTAAACCACTCATTAGCCGAGCAACGCCCGATATCAGGTCTGGCAACGAATCTCTCAGTGAAAACCAATTCGCGACCTGACAATATTGAAAGCGAATATGCTTGACTAAAAAGAGCAGCTCAAGACATTCTAGGTTTCAAACTTCTTCAGAACAAAATATGGAATTAAAATCCTCAGGAAGCTTTTATGACATCCAGAGGATAGCATACTTAATATATTCCTATATGGAATCCCATACTTAAAAAATGTGAACTACTTTACTTGTCCACCAAATAACGACAGACAGTATAAGAAACAGAATAATGCGTTTCTAGTCAGCAAATTAACAGCATCCCATAGCTGGAAGCCTAATGGTCAAATTAAACGGGAATAAGCAATCAAACATGTGGAAAGTACAAAATGTTCGCAAGAACTTAAAATGGATTTATTAAAATTGCCCTAATCTCTAGATGTGGCAACAAATGAGCAGGAAAAATCACAACAAATCTAAACTGAAACAGAAACATGTCTCAAAGAGCACTGTGTGATGATATTGTGGTAACCCACCGGGATAAGCCAGCATTGTGTGTCAGCGCGTCAGTTTCATAACCAACCCAGGAAGGGAGGGGTAACAATTCGCTTCCTAGAGGGGTGGTGGTTTGGTCCGGTTTTGACTACAGAACTGCTGGCCAGGTCCTTCTACTTAGCGTGGAGTTGACCATGGATGGATCTCCCCGGAGCGGTTTTCGTTAAGTGCATACAGTGCGGCAACGTGAGCAAGGAATAATAAGAAGGCTCGGAGCAAGAGTTAAGTATATTGTTAGTAGAGTGTGTTATTTCTAATAAATAATTAGAGTGGGAGAATTAACTACTCCACGTGTTTTGTCATGCTAAACCACTCATTAGCCGAGCAACGCCCGATATCAGGTCTGGCAACGAATCTCTCAGTGAAAACCAATTCGCGACCTGACAATATTGAAAGCGTATATGCTTGACTAAAAAAAGCAGCTCAAGACATTCTAGGTTTCAAACTTCTTCAGAACAAAATATGGAATTAAAATCCTCAGGAAGCTTTTATGACATCCAGAGGATAGCATACTTAATATATTCCTATATGGAATCCCATACTTAAAAAATGTGAACTAGCTTACTTGTCCACCAAATAACGACATACAGTATAAAAAGCAAAATAATGAGTTACTAGCCAGCAAATTAACAGCATCCTATAACTGGAAGCCTAATGATCCTATTGAGTGGAACAGGCAATCAAACACGTGGAAGGTAAAGGTACACAATGTTCGCAAGAAATTAAAATGGGTTTATTAAAAATGTCTTAATCTGTAGATGTAGCCAAAAATGAGCAGGAAAAATCACAATAAATATCAACTGAAACAGAAACATGTCTCAAAGAAGAATGACACAGAAAGTGATGACACTGAAAGGGAATATGCTTGGCTGAAAACAGCAGCTCAAGACATTCTGGGTTTCAAACTTCCTCATAACAAAATGTGGAATTAAAATCCTCAGGAAGCTTTAATGAGACCCGGAGAATAGCATAGTTTATATTGTCACAGATTGTAGTAATTTATTGTGACTCAAGTAGTAGGTGACGTCCCTCCCTCCCCACCTTGATGACTGGATAAGTGGTTTTTTGCCGAGAGACTCTCTCTCTCGGTAACTGTGAGCTGATTGAACAAAATATATCTGTAGGCAGCTCCGCTTTTGGACAGGTAAATGGCCGTTATGGCCACTTTTGTAAATCTGTTTGTTGTAGTAAATGTTCTTATTAAGTGAATTCCACCTTTAATTGGCTTTACTCTACCCTTTTACCAATGAACCATTATAGAAAAAGTCCCATCCACTCGCTAAAGCATGTAGTTCAGCTGTGTGTGTGTTTGCTCCCGAGTGATCAACCAGACCACATGTTTCATATTTATTGCCAAAGTAAGATCAGGTCGTCACAATATATTGATATATGAATCCCATACTTTTAAAACGTGAACTACTTTACTTGTCCACCAAATAACGACATACAGTATAAAAAACAGAATAATGAGTTTCTAGTCAGCAAATTAACAGCATCCTATAGCTGGAAGCCTAATGTTCATATTAAACGGGAATAAGCAATCAAACACGTTGAATGTACAAAATGTTCGCAAGAACTTAAAATGGATTTATTAAAATTGTCTTAATCTCTAGATGTGGCCAACAAGAAAGCAGCAAAAATCACACAAATCTCAACTGAAACAGAAACATGTCTCAAAGAGAACTGTGGGATGATATTAAAAGTGAATATGCTTGACTGAAAACGGCAGGTCAAGACATTCTAGGTTTCAAACTCCCTCAGAACAAAATATGAAATTAAAATCCTCAGGAAGCTTTTATGACATCCAGAGGATAGCATACTTTATATATTCCTATATGGAACCCCATATTTAAAAAATGTGAACTACTTTACTTGTCCACCAAATAACGACATACAGTATAGAAAGCAGAATAATGAGTTACTAGCCAGCAAATTAACAGCATCCTATAACTGGAAGCCTAGTGATCCTATAAAGTGGAACAGGGAATCATACACGTGGAAGGTACACAATGTTGGCAGGAAATTAAAATGGGTTTATTAAAATTGTCTTAATCTGTAGATGTAGCCAACAAGTGAGCAGGAAAAATCACAACAAATCTCAACTGAAACAGAAACATGTCACAAAGAAACATAACATTGAAAGTGATGACATTGAATGGGAATATGCTTGGCTGAAAACAGCAGCTCAAGACATTCTGGGTTTCAAACTTCCTCAGAACAAAATATGGAATTAAAATCCTCAGGAAGCTTTTATGACATTCGGAGGATAGCATAATTTACATATTCTTATATGGAATCCCATACTTTTAAAATGTGAACTACTTTACTTGTCCACCAAATAACGACAGACAGTATAAGAAACAGAATAATGAGTTTCTAGTCAGCAAATTAACAGCATCCCATAGCTGGAAGCCTAATGGTCAAATTAAACGGGAATAAGCAATCAAACATGTGGAAAGTACAAATTGTTCGCAAGAACTTAAAATGGATTTATTAAAATTGCCCTAATCTCTAGATGTGGCATTCAATGAGCAGTAAAAATCACAACAAATCTAAACTGAAACAGAAACATGTCTCAAAGAGCACTGTGTGATGATATTGTGGTAACCCACCGGGATAAGCCAGCATTGTGTGTCAGCGCGTCAGTTTCATAACCACCCCAGGAAGGGAGAAGTAACAATTCGCTTCCTAGAGGGGTGGTGGTTTGGTCCTGTTTTGACTACGGATCTGCTGGCCGAGTCCTTCTACTTAGCGTGGAGTTGACCATGGATGGATCTCCTCGGAGCGGTTTTCGTTAAGTGCATACAGTGCGGCAACGTGAGCAAGGAATAATAAGAAGGCTCGGTGCAAGAATTAAGTATATTGTTAGTAGAGTGTGTTATTGCTAATAAATAATTAAAGTGGGAGAATTAACTACTCCACGTGTTTTGTCATGCTAAACCACTCATTAGCCGAGCAACGCCCGATATCAGGTCTGGCAACGAATCTCTCAGTGAAAACCAATTCGCGACCTGACAATATTGAAAGCGAATATGCTTGACTAAAAAAAGCAGCTCAAGACATTCTAGGTTTCAAACTTCTTCAGAACAAAATATGGAATTAAAATCCTCAGGAAGCTTTTATGACATCCAGAGGATAGCATACTTAATATATTCCTATATGGAATCCCATACTTAAAAAATGTGAACTACTTTACTTGTCCACCAAATAACGACATACAGTATAAAAAGCAGAATAATGAGTTACTAGCCAGCAAATTAACAGCATCCTATAACTGGAAGCCTAATGATCCTATAGAGTGGAACAGGCAATCAAACACGTGGAAGGTAAAGGTACACAATGTTCGCAAGAAATTAAAATGGGTTTATTAAAAATGTCTTAATCTGTAGATGTAGCCAAAAATGAGCAGGAAAAATCACAATAAATATCAACTGAAACAGAAACATGTCTCAAAGAGAACTGTGGGATGATATTAAAAGTGAATATGCTTGACTGAAAACGGCAGGTCAAGACATTCTGGGTTTCAAACTCCCTCAGAACAAAATATGGAATTAAAATCCTCAGGAAGCTTTAATGAGACCCGGAGAATAGCATAGTTTATATTGTCACAGATATGTGATTCAAGTAGTAGGTGACGTCCCTCCCTCCCCTCCTTGATGACTGGATAAGTGGTTTTTTGCCAAGAGACTCTCTCTCTCGGTAACTGTGAGCTGATTGAACAACATGTATCTGTAGGCAGCTCCGCTTTTGGACAGGTAAATGGCCGTTATGGCCACTTTTGTAAATCTGTTTGTTGTAGTAAATGTTCTTATTAAGTGAATTCCACCTTTAATTGGCTTTACTCTACCTTTTTACCAATGAACCATTATAGAAAAAGTCCCATCCACTCGCTAAAGCATGTAGTTCAGCTGTGTGTGTTTGCTCCCGAGTGATCGACCTGACCACATGTTTCATAATTATTGCCAAAGTAAGATCAGGTCGTCACAATATATTGATATATGAATCTCATACTTTTAAAACGTGAACTACTTTACTTGTCCACCAAATAACGACATACAGTATAAAAAACAGAATAATGAGTTTCTAGTCAGCAAATTAACAGCATCCTATAGCTGGAAGCCTAATGTTCATATTAAACGGGAATAAGCAATCAAACACGTTGAATGTACAAAATGTTCGCAAGAACTTAAAATGGATTTATTAAAATTGTCTTAATCTCTAGATGTGGCCAACAAGAAAGCAGCAAAAATCACACAAATCTCAACTGAAACAGAAACATGTCTCAAAGAGAACTGTGGGATGATATTAAAAGTGAATATGCTTTACTGAAAACGGCAGGACAAGACATTCTGGGTTTCAAACTCCCTCAGAACAAAATATGGATTCAAAATCCTAAGGAAGCTTTTATGACATTCGGAGGATAGCATAATTTACATATTCTTATATGGAATTCATACTTTTAAAATGTGAACTACTTTACTTGTCCACCAAATAACGACAGACAGTATAAGAAACAGAATAATGAGTTTCTAGTCAGCAAATTAACAGCATCCCATAGCTGGAAGCCTAATGGTCATATTAAACGGGAATAAGCAATCAAACATGTGGAAAGTACAAAATGTTCGCAAGAACTTAAAATGGATTTATTAAAATTGCCCTAATCTCTAGATGTGGCAACAAATGAGCAGGAAAAATCACAACAAATCTAAACTGAAACAGAAACATGTCTCAAAGAGCACTGTGTGATGATATTGTGATAACCCACCGGGATAAGCCAGCATTGTGTGTCAGCGCGTCAGTTTCATAACCACCCCAGGAAGGGAGGGGGTAACAATTCGCTTCCTAGAGGGGTGGTGGTTTGGTCCGGTTTTGACTACGGATCTGCTGGCCGAGTCCTTCTACTTAGCGTGGAGTTGACCATGGATGGATCTCCCCGGAGCGGTTTTCGTTAAGTGCATACAGTGCGGCAACGTGAGCAAGGAATAATAAGAAGGCTCGGTGCAAGAGTTAAGTATATTGTTAGTAGAGTGTGTTATTTCTAATAAATAATTAGAGTGGGAGAATTAACTACTCCACGTGTTTTGTCATGCTAAACCACTCAATAGCCGAGCAACGCCCGATATCAGGTCTGGCAACGAATCTCTCAGTGAAAACCAATTCGCGACCTGACAATATTGAAAGCGAATATGCTTGACTAAAAGAAGCAGCTCAAGACATTCTAGGTTTCAAACTTCTTCAGAACAAAATATGGAATTAAAATCATCAGGAAGCTTTTATGACATTCGGAGGATAGCATAGTTAATATATTCTTATATGAAATCCCATACTTAAAAAATGTGCACTACTTTACTTGTCCACCAAATAACGACATACAGTATAAAAAGCAGAATAATGACTTTCTAGCCAGCAAATTAACAGCATCCTTTAACTGGAAGCCTAATGATCCTATAAAGTGGAAGAGGCAATCAAAATCGTGGAAGGTACAAAATGTTCGCAGGAAATTAAAATGGGTTTATTAAAATTGTCTTAATCTGTAGATGTGGCCAACAAATGAGCAGGAAAAATCACAACAAATCTCAACTGAAACAGAAACATGTCTCAAAGAGAATTGTGTGATGATATTAAAAGGGAATATGCTTGGCTGAAAACAGCAACTGAAGGCATTCTGGGTTTCAAACTTCCTCAGAACAAAATATGGAATTAAAATCCTCAGGAAGCTTTTATGAGACTCGGAGAATAATATAATTTATGTATTGTTACATGTATAGGCTGAGCAAGATTTGGAAATTTCTGTAATCATTCGGTAACATGTATTATCGATGCCTGGAGTCTGGACGCAGCTGTTTATAAAAGTTATATGATCAAGCGTAAATTCTACTGACTGGTAAAACATGTACTTTGGACTGTTGAATCATGCATCCTGCTGGCTTAGGGAAATAATTCACAGGAGGTTTTTAACAGGCCTCAACTTGTTCTCCATGTTTTAAACAAGGAATCACACATACTGCTGATCAAGGGGACAAATGCTTAGTTGGTCAGTAACAGGTTTAAACATGTTCTCAATGATGTAAACAATATGGTACAACATCTAAAATTTAATAATTTTTCGCTTCACTGTGGTGTTCCAATACAGTTAAATCTCAAAATTTGTGCAAATTAACAGTTATCGTGGGAATCAGTGAATTGACCTTTTGTTCGGACCCCTATTTAAGCTTGGTTGAGTTAGCCTTCGGGGGAGAGACTTCACACAGAGTTCAGAGGGGCTTGCTGTCGGTCTCTGTAAGAATCAACAAGAGTTTATTTCAAAGTGCTACCACGAGAAGATAGCCAGCAGGACGTACCAGATCGTACACCTTTTGACAGCCAAACCATACAAACAACACATTGCCAAACGTAAAGTTGCATTATGTTATGTATTTAAATGTTACCAAAGCGTCCCTGATCTCTTCCAGATCCAGGGAGTGCCTTGTAGAAATACTAGGCTTCTTTGAAATACAGTTATCAGTTCAGTTTGACTTAAGATGTTTCTTTCCCTATATCTTTTCAGTACCTACACCCACAGTTGCAGATGAGGTTTGTAAGTCTTTCACGCCCCTTACAATCGTGGTCTACAACAGTATTCTTATATGGAATCCCATACTTAAAAAATGTGAACTACTTTACTTGTCCACCAAATAAAGACATATAGTATAAAAAACAGAATAATGAATTTCTAGCCAGCAAATTAACAGCATCCTATAGCTGGAAGCCTAATGGTCATATTAAACGGGAATAAGCAATCAAACACGTAGAATGTACAAAATGTTCGCAGGAAATTAAAATGGGTTTATTAAAATTGTCTTAATCTCTAGATGTGGCCAACAAATGAGCAGGAAAAATCACAACAAATCTCAACTGAAACAGAAACATGTCTCAAAGAGAACTGTGCGATGATATTAAAAGCGAATATGCTTGACTGAAAACGGCAGCTCAAGACATTCTGGGTTTCAAACTCCCTCAGAACAAAATATGGAATTAAAATCCTCAGGAAGCATTTATGACATCCGGAGGATAGCATAATTTATATATTCTTATATGGAATCCCATACTTAACAAATGTGAACTACTTTATGTGTGTTTGGAGGAATTTAGTAACAGTGACGTCAAAATTAATATAAAAATTATTTGTGGTTGGTTTATTGACACTCGTCACTTACTTTTTCATATATTTATGAAAGACTAGTTTCAAAGGCCCTGGCCTCCATTTTCAATCTCTCCAGTTGGGAAGAGATTGAAAATGGAGGCCAGGGCCTTTGAAACTAGTCTTTCATAAATATATGAAAAAGTAAGTGACGAGTGTCAATAAACCAACCACAAATAATTTTTATGTGAACTACTTTACTTGTCCACCAAATAACGACATACAGTATAAAAAGCAGAATAATAACTTTCTAGCCAGCAAATTAACAGCATCCTATAACAGGAAGCCTAATGATCCTATAAAGTGGAACAGGCAATCAAACACGTGGAAAGTACACAATGTTCGCAGGAAATTAAAATGAGTTTATTAAAATTGACTTAATCTGTAGATATAGCCAACAAATGAGCAGGAAAAATCACAACAAATCTCAACTGAAACAGAAACATGACATTGAAAGTGATGACATTGAAAGGGAATATGCTTGGCTGAAAACAGCACCTCAAGACATTCTGGGTTTCAAACTTCCTCAGAACAAAATATGGAATTAAAATCCTCAGGAAGCTTTTATAAGACCCGGAGAATAGCATAGTTTATATTGTCACAGATTGTAGTAATTTATTGTTACTCAAGTAGTAGATGACGTCCCTCCCTCCCCTCCTTGATGACTGGATGAGTGGTTTTTAGCCGAGAGACTCTCTCTCTCTCTCTCTCTCTCTCTCTCTCTCTCGGTAACTGTGAGCTGATTTAACAACATGTATCTGTAGTCAGCTCCGCTTTTGGACAGGTAAACGGCCGTTATGGCCAGTTTTGTAAATGTGTTTGTTGCAGTAACTGTTCTTATTAAGTGAATTCCACTTTCAATTGCCTTTACTCTACGTTTTTACCAATGAACCATTATAGAAAAAGTCCCATCCTCTCGCTAACGCATGTAGTTCAGCTCTGAGAGTTTGCTCCCGAGTGATCGACCTGACCACGTGTTTCATAATTATTGCCAAAGTAAGATCAGGTCGTCACAATATATTGTTATATGAATCCAATACATTTAAAATGTGAACTACTTTACTTGTCCACTAAATAACGACATACAGTATAAAAAACAGAATAATGAATCTCAAGCCAGCAAATTAACAGCATCCGATAGCTGGAAGCCTAATGATCCTATAGAGTGGAACAGGCAATCAAACACGTGGAAGGTAAAGGTACACAATGTTCGCAAGAAATTAAAATGGGTTTATTAAAAATGTCTTAATCTGTTGATGTAGCCAAAAATGAGCAGGAAAAATCACAATAAATATCAACTGAAACAGAAACATGTCTCAAAGAGAACTGTGGGATGATATTAAAAGTGAATATGCTTGACTGAAAACGGCAGCTCAACACATTCTGGGTTTCAAACTCCCTCAGAACAAAATATGGAATTAAAATCCTCAGGAAGCTTTATGACATTCGGAGGATAGCATAATTTATATATTCTTATATGGAATCCCATACTTAAAAAATGTGAACTACTTTACTTGTCCTCCAAATAACGACATACAGTATAAAAAGCAGAATAATGACTTTCTAGCCAGCAAATTAACAGCATCCTATAACTGGAAGCCTAATGATCCTATAAAGTGGAACAGGCAATCAAACACGTGGAAGGTACACAACATTCGCAGGAAATTAAAATGGGTTTATTAAAATTGTCTTAATCTGTAGCTGTGGCCAACAAATGAGCAGGAAAAAGCACAACAAATTTCAACTGAAACAGAAACATGTCTCAAAGAGAATTGTGTGATGATATTGAAAGGGAATATGCTTAGCTGAAAACAGCAACTCAAGGCATTCTGGGTTTCAAACTTCCTCAGAACAATTTATGGAATTAAAATCCTCAGGAAGCTCTAATGAGACTCGGAGAATAATATAATTTATGTATTGTTGTATGTATAGGCTGAGCAAGATTTGGAAATTTCTGTAATCATTATTCGGTAACATGTATTTTCGATGCCTTGAGTCTGGACACAGCTGTGTATAAAAGTTATATGATCAAGCGTAAATTCCGCTGACTGGCAAAACATGTACCTTGGACTGTTGAATCATACATCCTGCTGGCGTAGAGAAATAATTCACAGCAGGTCTGTAACAGGCCTCAGCTTGTTCTCCATGTTTTAAACAAGGAATCACACATACTGCTGATCAAGGGGAAAAATGCTTAGTTGGTCAGTAACAGGTTTAAACATGTTCTCAATGATGTAAACAATATGGTACAACATCTAAAATTTAATAATTTTTCGCTTCACTATGGTGTTCCAATACAGTTAAATCTCGAAATATGTGCAAATTAACAGTTATCGTGGGAATCAGTGAATTGACCTTTTGTTCGGACCCCTATTTAAGCTTGGTTGAGTTAGCCTTCGGGGGAGAGACTTCACACAGATTTCAGAGGGGCTTGCTGTCGGTCTCTGTAAGAATCAACAAGAGTTTATTTCAAAGTGCTACCACGAGAAGATAGCCAGCAGGACGTACCAGATCGTACACCTTTTGACAGCCAAGCCATACAAACAACACATTGCCAAACGTAAAGTTGCATTATGTTATGTATTTAAATGTTGCCAAAGCGCCCCTGATCACTTCCAGATCCAGGGAGTGCCTTGTAGAAATACTAGGCTTCTTTGAAATACAGTTATCAGTTCAGTTTGACTTAAGATGTTTCTTTCCCTATACCTTTTCAGTACCTACACCCCCAGTTGCAGATGAGGTTTGTAAGTCTTTCACGCCCGTTACAATCCTGGTCTACAACAGTATTCTTATATGGAATCCCATACTTAAAAAATGTGAACTACTTTACTTGTCCACCAAATAAAGACATATAGTACAAAAAACAGAATAATGAGTTTCTAGCCAGCAAATTAACAGCATCCGATAGCTGGAAGCCTAATGGTCATATTAAACTGGTATAGGCAATCAAACACGTTGAAAGTACAAAATGTTCGCAGGAAATTAAAATGGGTTTATTAAAATTGTCTTAATCTCTAGATGTGACCAACAAATGAGCAGGAAAAATCACAACAAATCTCAACTGAAACAGAAACATGTCTCAAAGAGAACTGTGCGATGATATTAAAAGCAAATATGCTTGACTGAAAACGGCAGCTCAAGACATTCTGGGTTTCAAACTTCCTGAGAACAAATTATGGAATTAAAATCCTCAGGAAGCTTTTATGACATTCGGAGGATAGCATAATTTATATATTCTTATATGGAATCCCATACTTAATAAATGTGAACTACTTTACTTGTCCACCAAATAATGACATACAGTATAAAAAGCAGAATAATGAGTTACTAGCCAGCAAATTAACAGCATCCTGTAACTGGAAGTCTGATGATCCTATAAAGCGGAACAGGCAATCAAACACGTGGAAGGTACAAAATGTTCGCAGGAAATTAAAATGGGTTTATTAAAATTGTCTTAACCTCTAGATGTGGCCAACAAATGAGCAGGAAAAATCACAAAAAATCTCAACTGAAACAGAAACATGTCTCAAAGAGAACTGTGTGATGATATTAAAAGCAAATATGCTTGACTGAAAACGGCAGCTCAAGACATTCTGGGTTTCAAACTTCCTGAGAACAAATTATGGAATTAAAATCCTCAGGAAGCTTTTATGACATTCGGAGGATAGCATAATTTATATATTCTTATATGGAATCCCATACTTAATAAATGTGAACTACTTTACTTGTCCACCAAATAACGACATACAGTATAAAAAGCAGAATAATGAGTTACTAGCCAGCAAATTAACAGCATCCTATAACTGGAAGTCTGATGATCCTATAAAGTTGAACAGGCAATCATACACTTGGAAGGTACAAAATGTTCGCAGGAAATTAAAATGGGTTTATTAAAATCGTCTTAATCTCTAGATGTGGCCAACAAATGAGCAGGAAAAATCACAACAAATCTCAACTGAAACAGAAACATGTCTCAAAGAGACTGTGTGATGATATTAAAAGCGAATATGCTTGACTGAAAACGGCAGCTCAAGACATTCTGGGTTTCAAACTTCCTCAGAACAAAATATGGAAGTAAAATCCTCAGGAAGCTTTTATGAGACTCAGAGAATAACATAATTTATGTATTGTTGCATGTATAGGCTGAGCAAGATTTGGAAATTCCTGTAATCATTATTCGGTAACATGTATTTTCGATGCCTTGAGTCTGGACACAGCTGTGTATAAAAGTTATATGATCAAGCGTAAATTCCGCTGACTGGCAAAACATGTACTTTGGACTGTTGAATCATACATCCTGCTGGCTTAGGGAAATAATTCACAGCAGGTCTGTAACAGGCCTCAGCTTGTTCTCCATGTTTTAAACAAGGAATCACACATACTGCTGATCAAGGGGAAAAATGCTTAGTTGGTCAGTAACAGGTTTAAACATGTTCTCAATGATGTAAACAATATGGTGCAAATTAACAGTTAGCGTGGGAATCACTGAATTGACTTTTTGGTCGGACCCCTATTTAAGCTTGGTTGAGTTAGCCTTCGGGGGAGAGACTTCACACAGATTTCAGAGGGGCTTGCTGTCGGTCTCTGTAAGAATCAACAAGAGTTTATTTCAAAGTGCTACCACGAGAAGATAGCCAGCAGGACGTACCAGATCGTACACCTTTTGACAGCCAAGCCATACAAACAACACATTGCCAAACGTAAAGTGGCATTATGTTATGTATTTAAATGTTACCAAAGCGCCCCTGATCACTTCCAGATCCAGGGAGTGCCTGTTAGAAATACTAGGCTTCTTTGAAATACAGTTATCAGTTCAGTTTGACTTAGATGTTTCTTTCCCTATACCTTTTCAGTACCTACACCCACAGTTGCAGATGAGGTTTGTAAGTCTTTCACGCCCCTTACAATCCTAGTCTACAACAGTATTCTTATATGGAATCCCATACTTAAAAAATGTGAACTACTTTACTTGTCCACCAAATAAAGACATATAGTACAAAAAACAGAATAATGAGTTTCTAGCCAGCAAATTAACAGCATCCTATTACTGGAAGCCTAATGATCCTATAAAGTGGAACAGGCAATCAAACACGTGGAAAGTACAAAATGTTCGCAAGAACTTAAAATGGATCTATTAAAATTGTCTTAATCTCTAGATGTGGCAACAAATAAGCAGCAAAAATCACAACAAATCTGAACTGACACTGAAACAAGTGATGAAATTGAAAGGGAATATGCTTGGCTGAAAACAGCAGCTCAAGACATTCTGAGTTTCAAACTCCCTGAGAACAAAATGTGGAATTAAAGTCCCCAGGAAGGTTTTATGACATTCGGAGGATAGCATAATTTATATATTCTTATATGGAATCCCATACTTAAAAAATGTGAACTACTTTATTGTCCACCAAATAAAGACATACAGTATAAAAAAAAGAATAATGACTTTCTAGCCAGCAAATTAAGAGCATGCTATAATCAGAAGCCTAATGATCCTATAAAGTGGAACAGGCAATCAAGCACGTGGAAGGTACAAAATGTTCGCAGGAAATTAAAATGGGTTTATTAAAATTGTCTTAATCTCTAGATTTGGCCAACAAATGAGCAGGAAAAATCAAAACAAATCTCAACTGAAACAAAAACATGTCTCAAAGAGACTGTGTGATGATATTGAAAGAGAATATGGTTGACTGAAAACGGCAGCTCAAGACATACTGGGTTTCAAACTTCCTCAGAACAAAATATGGAATTAAAATCCTCAGGAAGCTTTTATGAGACTCGGAGAATAATATAATTTATGTATTGTTGCATGTATAGGCTGAGCAAGATTTGGAAACTTCTGTAATCATTATTCGGTAACATGTATTTTCGATGCCTTTGGTCTGGACACAGCTGTGTATAAAAGTTATATGATCAAGCGTAAATTCCGCTGACTGGCAAAACATGTACTTTGGACTGTTGAATCATGCATCCTGCTGGCTTAGGGAAATAATTCACAGCAGGTCTGTAACAGGCCTCAGCTTGTTCTCCATGTTTTAAACAAGGAATCACACATACTGCTGATCAAGGGGAAAAATGTTTAGTTGGTCAGTAACAGGTTTAAACATGTTCTCAATGATGTAACCAATATGGTGCAAATTAACAGTTAGCGTGGGAATCACTGAATTGACCTTTTGTTCGGACCCCTATTTAAGCTTGGTTGAGTTAGCCTTCGGGGGAGAGACTTCACACAGATTTCAGAGGGGCTTGCTGTCGGTCTCTGTAAGAATCAACAAGAGTTTATTTCAAAGTGCTACCACGAGAAGATAGCCAGCAGGACGTACCAGATCGTACACCTTTTGACAGCCAAGCCATACAAACAACACATCGCCAAAGGTAAAGTTGCATTATGTTATGTATTTAAATGTTACCAAAGCGCCCCTGATCACTTCCAGATCCAGGGAGTGCCTTGTAGAAATACTAGGCTTCTTTGAAATACAGTTATCAGTTCAGTTTGACTTAGATGTTTCTTTCCCTATACCTTTCCAGTACCTACACCCCCAGTTGCAGATGAGGTTTGTAAGTCTTTCACGCCCCTTACAATCCTAGTCTACAACAGTATTCTTATATGGAATCCCATACTTAAAAAATGTGAACTACTTTACTTGTCCACCAAATAAAGACATATAGTATAAAAAACAGAATAATGAGTTTCTAGCCAGCAAATTAACAGCATCCTATTACTGGAAGCCTAATGATCCTATGAAGTGGAACAGGCAATCAAACACGTGCAAAGTACAAAATGTTCGCAATAACTTAAAATGGATCTAATAAAATTGTCTTAATCTCTAGATGTGGCAACAAATAAGCAGCAAAAATCACAACAAATCTGAACTGACACTGAAACAAGTGATGAAATTGAAAGGGAATATGCTTGGCTGAAAACAGCAGCTCAAGACATTCTGAGTTTCAAACTCCCTGAGAACAAAATGTGGAATTAAAGTCCCCAGGAAGGTTTTATGACATTCGGAGGATAGCATAATTTATATATTCTTATATGGAATCCCATACTTAAAAAATGTGAACTACTTTATTGTCCACCAAATAAAGACATACAGTATAAAAAAAAGAATAATGACTTTCTAGCCAGCAAATTAACAGCATGCTATAATCAGAAGCCTAATGATCCTATAAAGTGGAACAGGCAATCAAACACGTGGAAGGTACAAAATGTTCGCAGGAAATTAAAATGGGTTTATTAAAATTGTCTTAATCTCTAGATTTGGCCAACAAATGAGCAGGAAAAATCAAAACAAATCTCAACTGAAACAAAAACATGTCTCAAAGAGACTGTGTGATGATATTGAAAGAGAATATGGTTGACTGAAAACGGCAGCTCAAGAGATTCTGGGTTTCAAACTTCCTCAGAACAAAATATGGAATTAAAATCCTCAGGAAGCTTATATGAGATTCAGAGAATAATATAATTTATGTATTGTTGCATGTATAGGCTGAGCAAGATTTGGAAATTCCTGTAATCATTATTCGGTAACATGTATTTTCGATGCCTTGAGTCTGGACACAGCTGTGTATAAAAGTTATATGATCAAGCGTAAATTCCGCTAACTGGCAAAACATGTACTTTGGACTGTTGAATCATGCATCCTGCTGGCTTAGGGAAATAATTCACAGCAGGTCTGTAACAGGCCTCATCTTGTTCTCCATGTTTTAAACAAGGAATCACACATACTGCTGATCAAGGGGAAAAATGCTTAGTTGGTCAGTAACAGGTTTAAACATGTTCTCAATGATGTAAACAACATGGTGCAAATTAACAGTTAGCGTGGGAATCACTGAATTGACCTTTTGTTCGGACCCCTATTTAAGCTTGGTTGAGTTAGCCTTCGGGGGAGAGACTTCACACAGATTTCAGAGGGGCTTGCTGTCGGTCTCTGTAAGAATCAACAAGAGTTTATTTCAAAGTGCTACCACGAGAAGATAGCCAGCAGGACGTACCAGATCGTACACCTTTTGACAGCCAAGCCATACAAACAACACATCGCCAAAGGTAAAGTTGCATTATGTTATGTATTTAAATGTTACCAAAGCGCCCCTGATCTCTTCCAGATCCAGGGAGTGCCTTGTAGAAATACTAGGCTTCTTTGAAATACAGTTATCAGTTCAGTTTGACTTAGATGTTTCTTTCCCTATACCTTTTCAGTACCTACACCCCCAGTTGCAGATGAGGTTTGTAAGTCTTTCACGCCCCTTACAATCCTAGTCTACAACAGTATTCTTATATGGAATCCCATACTTAAAAAATGTGAACTACTTTACTTGTCCACCAAATAAAGACATATAGTATAAAAAACAGAATAATGAGTTTCTAGCCAGCAAATTAACAGCATCCTATTACTGGAAGCCTAATGATCCTATAAAGTGGAACAGGCAATCAAACACGTGGAAAGTACAAAATGTTCGCTAGAACTTAAAATGGATCTATTAAAATTGTCTTAATCTCTAGATGTGGCAACAAATAAGCAGCAAAAATCACAACAAATCTGAACTGACACTGAAACAAGTGATGAAATTGAAAGGGAATATGCTTGGCTGAAAACAGCAGCTCAAGACATTCTGAGTTTCAAACTCCCTGAGAACAAAATGTGGAATTAAAGTCCCCAGGAAGGTTTTATGACATTCGGAGGATAACATAATTTATATATTCTTATATGGAATCCCATACTTAAAAAATGTGAACTACTTTATTGTCCACCAAATAAAGACATACAGTATAAAAAAAAGAATAATGACTTTCTAGCCAGCAAATTAACAGCATGCTATAATCAGAAGCCTAATGATCCTATAAAGTGGAACAGGCAATCAAACACGTGGAAGGTACAAAATGTTCGCAGGAAATTAAAATGGGTTTATTAAAATTGTCTTAATCTCTAGATTTGGCCAACAAATGAGCAGGAAAAATCAAAACAAATCTCAACTGAAACAAAAACATGTCTCAAAGAGACTGTGTGATGATATTGAAAGAGAATATGGTTGACTGAAAACGGCAGCTCAAGAGATTCTGGGTTTCAAACTTCCTCAGAACAAAATATGGAATTAAAATCCTCAGGAAGCTTTTATGAGATTCAGAGAATAATATAATTTATGTATTGTTGCATGTATAGGCTGAGCAAGATTTGGAAATTCCTGTAATCATTATTCGGTAACATGTATTTTCGATGCCTTGAGTCTGGACACAGCTGTGTATAAAAGTTATATGATCAAGCGTAAATTCCGCTAACTGGCAAAACATGTACTTTGGACTGTTGAATCATGCATCCTGCTGGCTTAGGGAAATAATTCACAGCAGGTCTGTAACAGGCCTCATCTTGTTCTCCATGTTTTAAACAAGGAATCACACATACTGCTGATCAAGGGGAAAAATGCTTAGTTGGTCAGTAACAGGTTTAAACATGTTCTCAATGATGTAAACCATATGGTGCAAATTAACAGTTAGCGTGGGAATCACTGAATTGACCTTTTGGTCGGACCCCTATTTAAGCTTGGCTGAGTTAGCCTTCGGGGGAGAGACTTCACACAGATTTCAGAGGGGCTTGCTGTCGGTCTCTGTAAGAATCAACAAGAGTTTATTTCAAAGTGCTACCACGAGAAGATAGCCAGCAGGACGTACCAGATCGTACACCTTTTGACAGCCAAGCCATACAAACAACACATTGCCAAACGTAAAGTTGCATTATGTTATGTATTTAAATGTTACCAAAGCGCCCCTGATCACTTCCAGATTCAGAGAGTGCCTTGTAGAAATACTAGGCTTCTTTGAAATACAGTTATCAGTTCAGTTTGACTTAAGATGTTTCTTTCCCTATACCTTTTCAGTACCTACACCCCCAGTTGCAGATGAGGTTTGTAAGTCTTTCACGCCCCTTACAATCCTGGTCTACAACAGTATTCTTATATGGAATCCCATACTTAAAAAATGTGAACTACTTTACTTGTCCACCAAATAAAGACATATAGTATAAAAAACAGAATAATGAGCTTCTAGCCAGCAAATTAACAGCATCCTATTACTGGAAGCCTAATGATCCTATAAAGTGGAACAAGCAATCAAACAAGTGGAAAGTACAAAATGTTCGCAAGAACTTAAAATGGATCTATTAAAATTGTCTTAATCTCTAGATGTGGCAACAAATAAGCAGGAAAAATCACAACAAATCTGAACTGACACTGAAACGAGTGACGAAATTGGAAGGGAATATGCTTGGCTGAAAACAGCAGCTCAAGACATTCTGAGTTTCAAACTCCCTGAGAACAAAATGTGGAATTTAAGTCCCCAGGAAGGTTTTATGACATTCGGAGGATAGCATAATTTATATATTCTTATATGGAATCCCATACTTAAAAAATGTGAACTACTTTATTGTCCACCAAATAAAGACATACAGTATAAAAAAAAGAATAATGACTTTCTAGCCAGCAAATTAACAGCATGCTATAATTAGAAGCCTAATGATCCTATAAAGTGGAACAGGCAATCAAGCACGTGGAAGGTACAAAATGTTCGCAGGAACTTAAAATGGGTTTATTAAAATTGTCTTAATCTCTAGATGTGGCCAACAAATGAGCAGGAAAAGTCACAACAAATCTCAACTGAAACAGAAACATGTCTCAAAGAGAATTGTGTGATGATATTGAAAGCGAATATGCTTGAATGAAAACAGCAGCTAAAGACATTCTGGATTTCAAACTCCCTCACAACAAAATATGGAATTAAAATCCTCAGGAAGCTTTAATGACATTCGGAGGATAGCATAAATTATATATTCTTATATGGTATCCCATACTTAAAAAATGTGAACTACTTTACTTGTCCACCAAATAACGACATACAGTATAAAAAACAGAATAATGAGTTACTAGCCAGCAAATTAACAGCATCCTATAACTGGAAGCCTTATGATCGTATCATACTGGAACAGGCAATCAAACATGTGGAAAGTACAAAATGTTTGCAAGAACTTAAAATGGGTTTATTAAAAGTATCTTAATCTCTAGATGTCGCCAACAAATGAGCAGGAAAAATTACAACAAATCTCAACTGGAACAGAAACATGTGTCAAAGAGAACTGTGTGATGATATTAAAAGCGAATATGCTTGACTGAAAACGGCAGCTCAAGACATTCTGGGTTTCAAACTTCCTCAGAACAAAGTATGGAATTAAAATCCTCAGGAAGTTTTTATGGCATTCGGAGGATAGCATAATTTATATATTCTTATATGGAATCCCATACTTAAAAAATGTGAACTACTTTACTTGTCCAACAAATAGAGACATACAGTATAAAAGCTCAACAAATCTCAGCTGAAACAGAAAATGAATGCATTGCTTTCTTTAAAACAACATGAGAACATGTTTCAAAAAGAACTGTGATGATATTGAAAGGGAATATGTTGAAAGTAGCAAATCTCTGCTGAAACAGAAAATGAATGCATTGCTTTCTTTAAAACAACATGAGAACATGTCTCAAAAAGAACTGTGTGATGATATTGAAAGGGAATATGCTGAAAATAGCAGCAGATATTCTGGGTTTCAAACTTCCTTAGAACAGAGTTGGTGCGCCTGAAGAATAATGTGTTTTTGACTCACAAATTGTAACTTTATTGTTGAGTTGAGTACAGGTATACGGCACGGACAGACGTGTGTTGTATGCGCGCTTACACTGTGTTTAGCTGTGGAATTAAATTTCTTCTTGTGAACTGTATTTTCACAATCAGTGCAAGGAGTTTGTTCGCTAACATGTGTACTAGTGCCCTTTCGTCACAGTGAGTTTCTTTTTCTCTCTCTGTTTTTTTTCCCCCTTACTTAGTATGTCTCTCACACTGGACATTACCGGCCATCTCTTACGTTCAGCTATCGATATGGTTTACCATACCACTAGTGAATTCTCACAGCAACCAGCGCCTCTACAGCCAGCTCAGCTAGTGTCCTATGCAGCCATCCCAGGTTTCTTGCACCCCTACTCTCAATTCTAATTCATAAATACGTCAATCTCCCTTATGCCCGTCACAGCTATATCCTATCACGTCATTTACTGCTACAGTGACCGCTATACCTACCAATGACATTACCATGCGGAATGTGAGAGTAATCCATTTTTTTTTGTACATTACTGTTCCATTTTTCTCTATTTATCTGTATCTTTTCTTTTGAATATATAAATGAGAAACGGCCCAAAATGGATAGAAAGCTTGCATTCATTAAACTTTTTAGTAAAGACTACATGAAAGCTGGAGTGTTTTTATATAAAGTTAAATAGAAATAGAACTGCTCATTAAAAAGAGAAGTAGACAAGGTATAATTTAAGGAAAATTAATGTTTAGCTAGTAAAAGTTGTATAGTGAATAGAGTAAGTTAGCCTGGGCCAGGGCCTGATAACTCAGATAGGAGACCAGGAGACACATTAAGGTTCGCGAAACACCCGGGGTCTAAAGATACAGTTTTGAGTGCTGCACGTCAATTTTAAATGTTGTGGCTGCGAAGAGATGTCTCTGTTTACCGGCTGTATCACGGCTCAGTGTCATAAACTGTCAATTATTACAGGAGCGTGCCAATATAATAAAATGTACTAAAATACCCAATGAATACATAAAAAGAGTGACTGAAGTATTCTAAAATCCCTAAAATTCAACCAATACAGATTGAAATTCCGAAATTATGTGTTTTATTAGCAGTCTGTTCTGTGTATATGTTGGTTACCCTGATGGGATTGTATTTCAGTCACGTGAGGTTTTCGTGGAATTAGAGAATTTGCATGGTGAAATAATATGGCGACTATATCGGAAACGTAAGCATGATGTACAAGTATCTTGTGAAAAAAAAAGTGTGCTGTGCTTGGCTGCCCAGTTACAGGTAGAAATAAGGAAACTAAACTTTTTCGTTTCCCAATAAATCCGGAAAGGTAAGATACGTTTCAGAACAGGAATAAATAAGCATTAATTTAGAATAATGCTGTACAGTTATTTTGCCACGTGAATCGTAAACTGTATTCTAAATAAATTTCAGCGCTGGTTACTGATTTAATAATGCAGATAAAGTGATGCCTTGCAAAAATTAGCAAATGAAACTCCTACATATAGGTTTAGATGTAAAATTTGGGTATCTGAACTATAATCATACTTTCATACTAGTTCGTGATTTTTTTAAGATTTGTTACGCAACGGTTGTTTGGTTGTGTTGTAAGGGCTTGAATAAATTAAACATAATAAAATGTGGTGTAAGCCCATGTCAGTACATTGGTAATTGATTATTTTTGGTAATTGGTAATTAATGAAAATATCATCTGCATACATAACAGTTTCAGCCATGGGAACCATAGCTAATTTTTATTACACATTAGTTGCATCATTGTATTATATTTGCTGCTCTGGAAAATCACCTGCATTCCTAGTATTGGGATCGTACGCCACAAATTTTGTTGTAAAGATGTTAATTTGAGTATGCGATATGGTCAAGATGTTTTGTGTAGAATCAATTTCATCAGTTTGTGGTAAAGTGCAGTATGCATGTACATGATAAGAGATTTTGAGAACTGTTATATTGATTCACAATTATTTTATGCAGTTGTATGTATATTCTTTATCTTCAGGCAATCACACAAGTAAGGGTTCATTAAATTGCCAATGACAAATTTAAGATATGTTTGTGGTTTATTTCACCACAGATATATGTGTTACAAAGAACAGAACTAGATTGTATAGTGCAGGAATGTCTAAGATGCACTGAGAGGAGTCATGGTAAAATGTGTGTAGACCTGTGGTGTAGACCTTTTTATTTTTAAATTAGTACTGGAGTATTCATTCCAAATTGTAATATACATATATTTCAATGAAAATTATTCTGACATTTTGTTCTAAAGTGAAGCAGAAAAATAAGTTTAAGGTGTTTTTTTTGTATGTTGGCTTTCAATGTGCCATTAGTGATTGCAAATTATTATAAAATGTATTGATATTACTTTCATTTCATTAATGCAATGTATTACAGTCTAGTAGATCCATTTCTCAGGAGATAATCCATGATTATTTTAGTGAGTGGCCTGCTTCCAATTTTCTTGGAAGTTTTTACTCCCTTAACACAAATTTAAAGCTTCCCTTTTAAATACAAAACACTTAAACTAATTATATCTCTACACATTGTACATTGATCAGATATTGCCGCTTCATATCAGAATAATTGATTTTGCTCTTATTCATATGTTTGCACTATTGGAATGTTATCTACTCTGCACTGGTGAGTGAGCGAGTGAATGAGTGTGCCCATGTGTGGTGTTAATGCAAGCACAGTTGTAATTTATAAATGAAAACAAAGTGGTATGTGAAGTTGTAATCTGTCATACATTTAGAAGTACCATGCCTGTGGTGGAAAACTGAATTTAGAGCAGATAATTGATATCCTATATACAAACGTTGTATGCATTTTAAAGCTTGTGTGTATCTAATTTCAGGTATGACAAATGGGCACGTTTTTCAAGAAACCCTGACCTCCTGGCAAAGCAGCCGAAAATGGCGTTCATCTGTGGATGTCATTTTCAACCTGACCAGTTCAGAGATGAACTGCAACAACATCTGAGGTATAGCGCTATGCCATCATTAAGACCTGGGCAAGCATCTCCAGGGCCTGTCTCAGCAACTATCCCTGACTCTGCTGAAGTAAGTAGTGCCAGTACTGATCATGTTGATGTTTATCCATCCTGCTCAAACTCTGCTACATCCACAATAAGACCTTCCTGTGCTCTCCGTCTTTTTGAACCCCAACTGTCTTCTGAGTCTGACTCTGATGTTTTGGCTACACCTTTAGATTACTCTGTCTCTGAAGATGTTCTTTCAGGTGTATCTGCAGCTAGTACACCTCTAAGTACATCTGAGTCAAAAAGGTGGAGTACGGTTTTAGCTGAAATTAATGTATCCAGGCAGAAGGAGTTGACTCCTAGGAAAAAATCACTTTTTGGCAGATTAACTTCCCTGCGTAAGAAATACTTCAATTTGAAGAAAAGATATAATAAACAGACATTGACTTTGAAAGAGTTCAACAATAGATTAAAAGATACAGAGTTAAGAATAGCAGATCTTCTCTCAAAGTCCATGTCTGCATCTTCTGCCCAATTTTTGACTTCTCAGGTGAGAAATGCAAAGCGTTTGCCAAAAGGTCGAAGGTGGACAGAAGAAGACAAGCTGCAAGCCCTTGTCCTTTACAAACATTCCCCTAAGGGCTATAGTGCTCTTAGAGCACTATATCCTTTTCCTTCACAGAGTACATTGCGCTCCCTTTTATACCGCATTCCTTTCTTTCCCGGTATAAATGATCACATGTTCAGAGTTCTGCATGAGACTGCATCTCATTTCGATGAGCTGCATTGTATATGTTCCCTAATATTCGATGAGATGTCCATTAGGGAACATATAGACTACAACTCTAAGTCAGATAGGATCATGGGCTATGAAGACAAGGGCACTGCAGGTGCTTCCAATGTGGTGGCAAACCATGCGCTTGTATTCATGGTCCAGGGCCTGCTTAAGAAATGGATGCAGCCAGTAGCATTCTACTTCAGCAGAGGTCCTGTGAAGGCTGAAGATCTGGTGGAGATCTTAAAAGAAGTGCTTGAAGCTTGTACAAATGCTAGATTGCATGTTGTGGCCACTGTCTGTGACATGGGCACCAACAATGTAAAGACAGTAAAAGCTTTGGGCAGTTCTTTTCAGAATCCAGTCTTTTCATACAGAGGACAAGAGGTGGTGACACTATTTGATTCACCCCACCTCTTGAAATGCACTCGAAACAGACTTCTGGAGTCTGATGTGCTGCTATATGAGGAGTTTGGAGGCAAACCTTTAGTCCCACTGACAGCATCATGGAAAGATATTCATGATGCTTTCATGGTTGATGAGCCTAGCCCCTTTAGGCTTCTGCATGCTATCACACGACAGCATGTAGAACCTAAAGGTGCCTCAAAAATGAAGGTGAAATTGGCAGCGCAGGTCTTTAGCCATAAAATGGCAGGTGCCATTTACTCCCTTGTTGCCAAAGGTAAGCTCTAATTTTATAAATGGTTCTCCTAACTAATATTTAACAGTATAATCCAAATGCATTAAAATATGCTAATAGTAAACCAGTGGAGATAAAGGGGGGGTATTAACACATTGTTATTTTTCTTAGGTCAAACACCAAGACCGTCTGCCGTTGGCACAGCAGCATTTTGTTCCTTTATGAACAAATTATTTGATAGCTGCAATGGGAGAGGAAAGGAGCCAGGAGGTCCAGGAAATCTAAGATGTTGTGTTGATGTCAGCCGAGAAAACTTGCACCTCCAGTTTTGGGAGGAGGCTGTTGCCAAAGTTGATAGTTTACAGTTTCTGAAAAGGTCTGCTAACAGTGGTGAACGTTCTGATTCCAGCAGCTTATGTCATAAGGTATACCGTCCACCATCTCAAGATGGCTGGATTGCCACCTTAAATGGTTTGCGGATTTTGTGGCATAAACTGAAGGAAAAGAACTTCGCCTTCCTTGAAACCAGAACCCTCAACCAGGATCCCATTGAGCACTTGTTTGGTTGCATTCGATCTTGCTGTGGATCAAATGACAACCCAACAGTGGTCCAGTTTCTGGCAGCCCTTAAGACAGCCATTGTCAACGGCATGGCTTTTAGGGATCTCAAGGGTTTAAACTGTGAATTGGAGGAAAACACTGGTGAGGTTTTAAATAATCTTCACAGCTTAGTTTTTGCCGAACCACAGTCTGTTGCAAATCAGGTTCCTAGCTCTGCTTTGCAGCAGGATCCTCCAAGTCTCAGTTTAATGGCTGAGGTGGTTGAGTCCTACTCAAACGCAAAGGTTTCAGGATATATTGCCAGCAGGCTTCTTCGTCATAACCTCTGTGACAAATGTCGGATTGCACTCACAACAGACTCGATGGAGAGTAGGCACTTGGGTATATATTTCGAAGAGTATTTATGTAGAGCTGTAGCTCTTGGTAGTACTCTTGTGGAAGATATGCTCAGTACCAGTAGCAACTTGCCTGGTGTGAAGCACCGTGCTACAGAAGTTATGCATGGAAACATAAACTTAGACTGGATTGGGGATGTATGTGTGGATCATGCATCAGCCATGAAAGATGGCATAATCAGCATCCTTGCCCAGCTGTGTATACACTGGTGGTGCAAGAGGCAAAACAGATTATTAGGCATCAGTACCTACCGTGGAAGTACTGCACGACGTCTTAGAGTGTTTCAACATCATTGATGCATATGTAAGTTTGACTTTCATTATTACTTGTGACAGCATGTTTTGTGTGTACATTTGTGAAATATGCACTTTGAATATCATAGTAAGATTTCTTCAATATTTAAGCTTAATAAATTCATGCTGTACAGGTTTTACACATTGTAATTTCCTTTTGGTTCATTTAGTCCATATAATTAGCAGTCATCAAAAAGAGCAATACATTAACAGTTGCTTATTAGCTTTATACATATTTACTATCTCATTGCATGTCAACAAAACACTTTAAACTTTAACTCCCAAGCATTTTGTGATTGTCATGTGTACAGCATACTTACAGAAATATTGTTCATCTTCAGTATTACTTTTTAATACTTTTCCTGGACTAAGTGATCTAAAATATATGAACTGGTAATGAATTTTTTATTTTTAAAGTAGGTATCTGCATTGTTTCCTTTTGTTTGTTTCAGGGAACAGAATCTATTTGCGATAGTGTGATACACTGTGTCTACTTTGTGTATTACTTGTCTCATCGTGTCAATCTACCCCAAGTATGTGAAGTTTCAGAAACATCAAAACTGTGGCTGTGATTTGATACAACATTCAGGGACTCCTGCCTGAAAGGTATCTAAACTTGGACGGTTAGGTGCTGATTAGCCAATGTGTGTAATCCGTAAATATGAAAGACAGCTTTCTTTTTGTTTGGCATTTTTCAAATACCTCAAAAGAGAGTAATCTCTTACAACTAGTGATGTGAAGTGCTATGCTATTTCATTTCTTTTATTTGATTGACCGGTTTATCTTTTGGTAAAATAGCACTTGAAAATCCTACTACTCTAAAAGCATTGTACCTTATTGGTGCATAGATATGTTAAAAAGTGTCAGAAATGTAGACATACCTGAATTTGAGTGTTTATGTTATGATTTGTCACGTTATAACCTTTGGTTGTGAAGATTTCCTTAAATGTCAATGTGCTGTTTATATAAGTCAGAGCCATGATATTAATGAATACCAAGATAAAGTTTTGTAGAAACAACTTCTCAAATTGGAGTTCTCAGTATTTTATGTGTTTAACATGAGGGTGGTGATGAAGAAATACATACTGGAGTGTTAATTATGGTTTTGGTGTTGGTGGTTGTAATGAGGTAATGGTGACTAACACTAATTTCGTTATTACAAATGTTTAAACCTATAGGTTATGCTTTATGCTAATTACAATTAAGTAATGATCTGCTTTCCATCCTTTCATTAGCTTTTTAATGAATGTGGTATTTTTCTTGGTGATATTTGTAGCAAGTTTGATTAGAAATACTATCAACTACAAATATTCAGTGCAAATGATACAGTTTAATGTGTTTCTTATCTTTCATAATAATTTATTCTGCACTTGTGAATGATAATTCAACCAAAGTGATTAGAACTATATAAAAATAGTGCCTTTTATGAAATTTATGTCATCAGTTATATACCCTGACTCATGTACTAATTTGTCAAGTTTTCCTACACTATTAAATGCCATATGAATCAATCCCAAATTACAAGTTTTTCTCTAAATATTCTTTTGTATACTTGTACTGCAAATAATATATATATATATACTATTGAGCTTTTCAAATTCTTATTAAATATGAGCTTTAACCGAGTTACTTTGTTGTCATTTTAAACAGATACTATTTTTTTTTGTACATAGATGTTGGTGTTCTCATTTAAAATTTATATATACATTTCTTTAGTGGATTTTTTTATACGCTTTTATTCCAGGGAATTTTCCACATTCTGTGTACAAAGAAAACAGCATTTCACATAACCTTATAGTTTCCTTTCCTGTTTTCCTGTACTTACAGTCAGTATTTTGGTGTTAAGAAGATTTGGAATGAGGCAAAGAGAATACAGATGTGTTGTATAACCTCAATATCATCTTGAGTGATCTCACTCTCTCCTTTATTAAAATTGTAATTGTTATTAAGGACAAAAATATTATTTTTCAACAGGAATATTAAAGATATGCTTTGTGGAAGTCCTAATTATTCATATTTAACAGGAAAAGTTCAAGTTGACAGATGAATTCTTGAGATATTATTTTCATAAATTCATTGGACAACTTCTTTCGAAGTCACATTTTGCACAGTGATGAATAGTTTATCGCACATTTCCTCAGCGTATTTGACGCGTATTATCCTAATATGAAATAGTTGATATGTGCCGTAAACTATTCATGTGTGACGAGAAGTGATTTCGAAAGAAGTTGGATTCCATCAGTCAGTGAAAATGGGAGCCGAAGGGAAGGGGAGGTGAATGCACCATAGCTCGGTCGCAATAGAAGCTTACTACATTACCGGCCGCACCGGCCGTAGTTGCCAAGGTCACCGGGGTCTAAAGATTTAGGAAAGAGCGCCCTATGCGTCTTCAGATTTTAACACGGAGTTGAGCATCTGGTATTAATCTGTGGCCTGGGCTGAACACACAAATAAATAGAAATTTCAATGTAAATCCAACATCAGTCATCAACTTCCAGAATTATTGATAGTGATCTTAGTTATTAACTTCAGTATCTGTATAGAATGTGACAAAGATCTTCAAGAAAGTTCCTGCATCCCAAAACACTCTTTATATGAAATATTTGTTATTCTTTTTATTTCCGAAATTAGCTAATGACCATGATTAAGATAAAGAGGGTTTGACCTATGCATTTAACATACAATCTTTTATAACTTTACTTGTATCAGATCCAGATAAAAAAAAAAAAACAACTTTTGAAACATATGATTACTGAGTCATGATTGTAATGGATATCATGGTTAGGTTACATTACAATGTACAAAGATGGCAATATTGACATCACACTTTAGGTTCTCTGTATTCTTGGACTGGCAGAAACAAAATCTGTGAGCATGTATTGTGAAATGTTTGATTTGAATTTAACTTTGGCAGTCAAGAATGTGTCCCCTTCTATGTAAGCATTATGAAATGGGATGGACAGATACAAAAAAATGGAAGTTTTTTGTATACATGTTATAAGCTGGTCTATAGTTCATGTGTAGTCCACAAAAGATTATGTTCAGTGGTGAGGCATGACTTTCAAAGCGAGAGAAGCTCCAAATAATAATTTTCAGTAAAATAAGAGAGAATAATGACTCAAAGAACTAAGGCTACTCTTCAGCACTCTTTAATGTAAAGTCACGTGTAGGCCCTTCTTGCATTGCAAGACTGGTCACACTACAAGCAGGCATATTCACGTCTGCCCTCTCAACTCAGATATTGCAATTTTTCCTACAGCTGGCCCGCACCACTTGAACTGTTAGCCTAAAATAGAGAAAGTATGCTATTCACACACTTTTGCTAATAACTTAAAACTTCCCAAGAATTTCATATTTGTCACCAGTAAATACCAATCTACATAAAATACAACCTGCTATTGCTAATGCTATTGAAATATACTTACAGTTGTATTTAAAAGTGCCACATAAAACAAAAAAAATAAACTTTTCTTCACATGCTACAGATACTTTATGTGACAAAATCTGTGCTTCCCAACTAGTTTAAGTCATACAGCATATGCAATGTGAATGCTGATCCAATTCTGTAACAGATGAAAGATCTGAAAATAAAACAAAAGCAATATGGAATATTGTAAACAGAGTCCATAAGAATAACAGTAAACAAATTGAAAACATAAAAAATAAAGCATAATGATAAAGAAATTTAAAATCCAAAAGATTTGTAATATGTTTAATAACCACTATTTAAACATAGTTAAAAAAGTCAAAACCTTCACAAGATAAAAATTTAATTACACAGAAAACAAAGCTAAAGTCAATAGCAATTTTTGAGATAACTAAAGAGGATGTAATAAAAGAAATAGATAAGTTAGAATAAAAAAAAAAAAAATCTAGCAGTTTGGATGAAATTTATAACGAAATTGTCAAAGCTATAAAGCTGGAAACGGCAGAGGTATTGACCCACATTATAAATGCCTCTCTGACACAGGAAATTTTTCCAAATACTTAAAAAAAGTTATTTTAAGACCAATATACAAACAGAAAGGTGGAAGGTTAGAAAATGAAAATTATAGACCGATTACACTATGTGGTAGCAAGTCAAAGATCATAAAAGGAGTATTTTCAGAACAATTGCAATTCTATATAGAATAAAAAGAAGTATTTCAGAAAGTGGAGTGTCATTGTTACTAACATTAGGCAAGTGAGTCAACCTTGTATATACTTTTCTCCACTTAACAAGTTTTTTATGAAGACTAGTTTCTGGGGACTTCTCCCCTATCGTCAGTTCTGTGGTTGACTGATGATGCATCCGGTGTCTGCATCTGGCTTGGTGTCGTGCTGCCATCTAATATCCTGGTAAGTTTGATGACGTCATCTGCCGCGGGAATTTCAAAATTCAAGAGGTCCTGTTTTTTCGTAATAAATATGTTTTCCCAAATCTGTAGTTCCAGAGGTTTCTTTGCCCGTTTGATCAGTTCTATTTCTTGTTTTATGTTGTGATTCTCAGACCAAAAGTGATGTGCTACGGCCGACTTGTCCATTTGTTTGAATTTAATATTTCTGAAGTGTTCTTTCATTCTTGTTCCTAGATTCCTTTTGGTCTTATCAATGTATATCTTGTCACAATCCTGGCAACTCATTTGGTAAATGCCTGATATTTGAGTTTACGGTGTGCTATTTTTTAGAGGGTGGTTTAGTAAGTTGCGGATGTTGTGTTTGTTTTGAGGGGCTAATTTTATGTTGAAGTTCTTAAATATCTTTTCAAATTTTTTGAAGTATTTTGGATGAAATGTAAATTTTCCATATCTGGTGTTTGGGTTTTCTAGTTTTTTTAACGTAGTAATGTCCCTTAAGTTTTTGTTTCTTTTGTGTCTGTAGATCAGTTTTTTGATGAACTTTGTGTTATAGTTGTTCAGTTCGGCAACCTGGTGTATGTGAGTGTACTCCTGTTCATATTCTGTTTTTGTTAGCGGAATGTTGATTAATCTGTGAACTAAACTATGGAATACTGCATATTGATGTTGTACTGGGTTGAATGGGTTGCATTTAATGTAATTGTCAACATGTGTTGCTTTTCGGTATATTCCAAATTGTAATCCTGTAGGTGTTTTAATGATTTTCAAATCTAGAAAAGGTAGCCATTCATCCTGCTCTACTTCAATGGTGAAAACTATGGATTTTTCTTGTAGGTTTAGCAACTTTATAGCATCCTCGGTTAGTCTTCTAGGGACTATAGCAAACACATCGTCGACATATCTATGCCAACATTTGAAAATATGTGGAGAGGCTTTAGTAATGTGTGTTTCAAATTGCTCCATGAACAGATTAGCTAGTAATGGTGAAAGAGGGTTACCCATAGCCAAGCCTGCTGTTTGTTGGAAGATCTTGCTGGAGAACGTGAAGCTGTTTTGTTCAATACATAGGGTGGTTAATTTGATGTATTCCTCTATTTTATCATCTGCAACGTTGCTTTTGGATAACCAGCCTTTCATCAATTTTGGAATTTTTTTTACTGGTACGCTCGTGAATAGAGATCTGATATCAAAGGACACCATCACCTCTTCAGTTTTTATAATTGTGTTTTCAGTTTTCTTTACTAAATCAAATGAATTCTTTATGCTTAGAGATTCAAACTTTTCAAACTTGTCAAATTCTTCCACCAACCATTTTGCCAGTTTGTATGTCGGGGCATCGATATTGTTAATAATGGGTCACATGTTGTTGTCTGTCTTGTAAATCTCAGGTAGGCAGTATAATTTTGGCAAATTAGGGTTGTTTACAATTATGCTGTTTCATCTTATCTGGCACTATGGTATTTTCTTTAATTGCTTTTTTGGTGGTTTCTATGTATTTCTTTAATGGGTTTTTGGTTAGGGTTGTATATTCTGGATTTTGTAGTAAATGTTCGACTCGCTGGTTGTAATCATTTTGGTCCATAATGACTACCTTGTTTCCTTTGTCTGATTTCAGATATAAAACCGGTTTTTGGTTCAATGCTTGAATAGTTTCTTTATAGTTATTTTCCTGTCCGAATGTCATCCCCTTGAGAATTTCTAAGCATTTTGATTTCACTAATGTTTTTTCGCTACCATTTTCCAAAAAGTTCGAGGTTATGGTGACGTCAGCGATGTAATCGTCTAAATTGCCCGAGTTGCCGACACAAGTTTTAAAACCTTTGTTTAAAAATTTTAACTCTTTTTCGGTGAAAGTTTGGGAAGAGATGTTGACTACAGAAACAAAAACTTAAGGGACATTACTACATTAAAAAAACTAGAAAACCCAAACACCAGATATGGAAAATTTTACATTTCATCCAAAATACTTCAAAAAATTTGAAAAGATATTTAAGAACTTCAACATAATATTAGCCCCTCAAAACAAACACAACATTCGCAACTTACTAAACCACCCTCTAAAAAGTAGCACACCGAAAACTCAATTATCAGGCATTTACCAAATGAGTTGCCAGGATTGTGACAAGATATACATTGGTAAGACCAAAAGGAATCTAGGAACAAGAATGAAAGAACACTTCAGAAATATTAAATTCAAACAAATGGACAAGTCGACCGTAGCACATCACTTTTGGTCTGAGAATCACAACATAAAACAAGAAATAGAACTGATCAAACAGGCAAAGAAACCTCTGGAACTACAGATTTGGGAAAACATATTTATTACGAAAAAGCAGGACCTCAAGATGAATTTTGAAATTCCCGCGGCAGATGACGTCATCAAACTTACCAGGATATTAGATGGCAGCACGACACCAAGCCAGATGCAGACACCGGATGCATCATCAGTCAACCACAGAACTGACGATAGGGGAGAAGTCCCCAGAAACTAGTCTTCATAAAAAACTTGTTAAGTGGAGAAAAGTATATACAAGGTTAACTCACTTGCCTAATTTTAGTAACAACTGCAATCTTACTTTAAAAAACTGAACATTATAGCGGAGGAACAATATGGAGTTCAAAAGCACAAATCCACAATACAAGTGGTAGATGAAGTGAATAGCACAATAATAAATGCTTTAAATAAAAGAGAAATAGTTTTTGCAGTGTTCATAGATCTAAGTAAAGCTTTTGATTGCGTGAACTTAGAGCTACTAATAGAAAAACTATACAGATATGGGGTACGAGGAATTGCACAAGATTGGGTTGAATATTATCTAAAAAAGGGAATGCAATGGGTGGAAGTAAATTTTAAGAACACAAAGGGAGAAATTGAAAAGATAAAGTCAGAATGGGGATATGTAAAATCAGGTATACAAGGTTCAAAATTGGGATCATTTACGTTTTTACTTTATATAAATGACCTTCTTGAGTTAATAAGGAAGCATGGTGGTAGTGTAATAGGATATGCAGATGATATAACCATAATAATAAATGAATCTACAGAAAGAGAAGTGGAAGATAAAGGAAAGGAAGCCCTAAAAATAGCAAAACAATATTTCTCAAACTTAGACCCAATAATGAATGTAAATAAGACATGCTGGATAAAGTTCGAACTCAAAAAGTGTTCAACAAATATACAAAGTACTTAATTAAATTTAAAGGGAGTCGATTAATGACCTAAACAACATTTACTTTTAAATTTCCCAGAACATTTATTAATTTTTAGATGAGTCATATTTATTACACATCTGCTTCACTTTCGTACCTATTTTGAGGACATATTTCGCAAATCATCGTTTGCATCTTCTGCTCTTATGCGACTAATATAAAAAATCAAATCTAATATCAAATCTCGATATATTCCCAGAACATGTTTCAGAGGCTATTTTCCTCCATTGTCAACTGAACATTGACTGGTTCTCAGTACTGTAGCTGGCGATATTTTGTCGTAGATCTCCTCTGGCAGCAGTTCGAGGAACTTGCTGAACAAATCTTTCTGGGAGATGTCAAAACTGAATACTTTGTTTCTATTTTTTGAAATGAAGATTTGTTTCCATGTGGACAGTTCTTGTTTTCCTGTTGTGTGTTTAAGTAATTTTGGTTCTGGATTTATGTTGTGGTTTTCTTCCCAAAAATACATGTCAACTGCTGATTTTTCTAAATGTTTATTTTATGTTCCTAAAGTGTTCCTTTGCTTTTGTTTCTAAATTTATTTTGAGCAAAGGAACACTTTAGGAACATAAAATACAAATTAGTAAAATCAGCAGTTGCCATGCACTTTTGGGAAAAAAAACCACAACATAACTCCAGAACCAAAATTACTTAAACAAACAACAGGAAAACAAGAACTGTCCACGTGGGAACAAATCTTCATTTCAAAAAATAGAAACAAAGTATTCAATTTCGAAATCCCCCAGAAAGATCTGTTTAGCAAGTTCCTCAAACCGCCACCAGAGGAGACCTACGACAAAATATTGCCAGCTACACCATTGAAAACCAGTTGCTGTCTAGTTGGAAATGGAGGAAAATAGCCTCTGAAACATGTTCCGGGAAATTTAAAAGTAAGTTTTGTTTAGTGTCATTAATCCACTCCCTTTAAATTTAATTTATTGCAACAACACTGTTTTCAACACTTCCATGAAAACAATTATACGAATAATGTTGATGGTGAAAGTATTCCCGAGATATGCCAACAGACTTTTTGGGGGTAGTAACTGAAAAACACCTAGGGTGGAAGCAACACATAGAACATAAAATAAATAAAGATATATACATAATAAAACAAGTTACATGAACTATGGATAATTAAAACCTTAAAACAAGTGTATTATGCATTTATCTATTTACATATAAAATATGGGATATTTTTATGGGGTGTAATATAAATGCAAAAGAGGTGTTAAACATTTTCAGATTACAAAAGAAAGCTATCCGAATTGTTGAAAATGTGGAGAAAAGATCTAGCTGTAGGCAGATATTTAAGAAGCATAATATTTTAACTGTTCCATGTATATACATATATGAAAGTATTAAATATATAATAGGAAGGGATACATGTAAAAAGAACTATAATGTACACTCATATAATGTAAGAAATAAAGCTATTTTAGGAACACACTTAGGGGAATACTAAACAGATCATTAGAAAGTATTGGAAAAGACAAGTATAATAGGTTGCCAGGAAAAATAAAGAATACTAAACTAAGTAATATTAAGAATATAAAAAGGTATTTGTCAAGCTTTTTATAGGATGGAAGAGTACAAAGCAAAAAATGGAAAATAAACAATGTACATATGAGTTTCTAAGTAATCTATATAGTACACTTTTAGGTATATTTTTTTTTATGTTTTCTTATAAAATGACGTATCCCCTATATGAAATATAAGGGATGAATAAATTGAATTGAACTCAACATAGACAATGAGAATTATACACTTTGGGTATGTTTATTCAATACTGGCCTATGGGATACCTTTCTGGGGGGTTGCTAATCAGGCTGCCATGATATTCAGTCTACAGAAAACTGCCAATAATTAAACAAGTACCAATCTTTACCACAAGTAAACCAATTTTTGACGAACTTAACATACTGCCACTGCCATGCATACCAGGTGAGTCATCTGCTCCTATTTGTATCTATGTAACCCGCAGTTTATAGTCTAATGTGAAAATATTGATCCTTTTAGCACAAAAGCCGTTATTGCAGCACTGCCCTTCTAATCAGTATTATCACACCCAGCATTAATACTTACAGCTCTGAATGAGGACCAATAAGCTGCAAAAAGCTTAAATAAACGACGGTTTTTCTGCATACAATACTAGCATGGCGATAACGTGTGCTTTCCCAAAGAGCAACATAGAATATGTGACAGCTGGATGAGTGGGTTAGCTGCTGCAATATGTATGGCGATACAAAGGCTAGGTTTGAAACGATGACCCATTGTTTTGTTTTTCCCCCCATTCTCCAAGTCTTTATTGTCTATATTTTAGTTACTAATTTATTTATTGTTGCTATTGGTTCTCCTGTGAGTCAAAGACACAAGAATGACAATCCGATAATTAGGAATCTACAGGGATTAGCTCACCGTATACGTTGAGCACCGAGATCACCCCTCTCGGCAGGTAGGAGAGTCTCTTGTCCTTCAAAGGGAAACTATGAGCTATCCTTAACTAACAATCATTTTAAACTTTGTGACCCTTATAGTCTGTACTGCATCTGGTGTTGTAAACCATGTTACGTAGTTGGCTTTCATTTTTAGGGGCCTGTCTACGACATTAAATCTAATAGTTTCTGTCTCATGCTTAACTCTAAAGTTTCCCAAAGTATAAACTTGAAAGAAGCGTAGGGACAGTGAAGCAGAAATTAATACAAAATTGAATCGAGAATATATTGACACATTGCTTCACTCACACTGTTTATTCACAGGACATGTTTCAAGAGCTCTTGCTCCTATCCTCAGCTGATACTCGACCAAATGATCCTGTCGAGTATCAGCTGAGGATAGGAGCAAGAGCTCTTGAAACATGTCCTGTGAATAAACAGTGTGAGTGAAGCAATGTGTCAATATATTCTCGATTCAATTTTGTATTTATTTCTAAAGTTTCCCTTTGCATTTGTATAATGTTTGAAAGTTGGTGGAATGGATCAAGGACAATACCGACCATATTATAATATCTACTATGAACTATAAATTTATAGGTCTCTGCCAGTGGAAAACATGGCTATTGTATTTTATAAACACCTATAATGTTATCAAAAATGTTATTTCTATAATATCAGATTATAGGCCCCAAGAGGTAAAAGAAAAGGTAATAAAATGTTTCAGTTAAACACGAAGGACTTGAACCAGACTGGCAGTGACAGAGTGGCAAAGTAAGCTCTATAATACCATTTAGCCAACGCTACCTTCAGAGGACTGGTCCCTATATGAATAAGTAACTGCAGGCTCTCAGACCTCCACCTCAAAAGTTTACATTCTTTTTACAGTTTCATACAGAGTTTTGAGCTCATTTTGGTAGTTTTAACACAAGTAAAAAAACTGCAGTTGCCATTACATTTACTGTATGAGCTAAAAAACTGCCGTAATTTATGACAGAAGTGAAAACAATCTACCTAATTCTAAGTATTTTTTGACATGGCTGTACAACGAAAACACGTGTTGGCTGAAGATTTAAATCCAATTGGTCCCATTGTGTAGATCTACCATTTTATGTTCCACTGTTATTGTCAACCAATGCATGTGATAGGTTGCTCCTTCAGGGGAGTGTTTAAAGGTGTGTGTGAATGTATGCTAATGAATAAGAGTTTGTACACTCATCTAAAATTACTACTGCATCCTCTCTGTCTGGATATGATGTTTTTTGGAATTGACATACAAAGTGATTGCTTTCTGTCCCATATAACACTTATGCACAGAGTTGTCTAACCCTCCTCTATAAACTGTTCTGCAAATCATCCATTCGAAGGCATTCAAGAAAGGGGTAAGTCACATAAGTCACTTAGCATGTTGCATAAATTAAAAAATAAATAGGGGTAGTGACTCATCAGGTATATAGAAACTGTATCTTTTATTCACAATAATATACATTGTTTTAAAAAGAATAAAGACTATCATGCTAATAATATTCAAGCAACTCAAACAACATCTGCACCATCACCGATTGACGAGAAAAATCAAGAATACTTCCCACAAAGAAGTAATTTTGTACAAGATACCCAAATCTATCAAGGCATTCTCAGGCAAAATGTTCAAGAAAAAAGTCAAGCACCTCTTGTTAGAACATAAATTTTACAGTGTAAATGATTTTCTTGAATTCAAACTGTAATCTGATTATTATTATTATTTATGTAATTTCTTCTGTTATCATGTGTATACTATAAAAATATTATGTAACATTGACGAAGCCATATATAGTTATTGTATATCAAACAGTTAACAAAAATTCTATTCTATTCTATCAAAGAGTCATGATTGCTTCCGGAAACCTATGAAGCATCGTATTCAAGATTATGAATGCGTAAATGCAGTACTGAATGAGCTCATGGAACTGGTCACTCGAATCTAAGAAGCTGACAAATTGTTTGCAGCACTGTGGATGTTCGCAAATAAATTTTGAAAATGTATCCAGAGCAAATAAAATATTGTTTGGCATGAATTTTCTTTAGATAGAGTCAAACTGAAATATTCAATGCCATGGCTGGGATTTGAAACACGGATCTCCTAGTTTCCGTCCAGTCGCTCTTACCCATTGAGCTACCATGGCCAACATGCTGTCATGACATTAAATTCTCCAATTGACTCATATATTTTCCCAGTAAACCACCAGGATCTCTCGTATTTGAGATACACCGTTTGTGGCGACTTACTATTTACGTACTTGAGTCCCAGGCTTCATTGTTACACTCTTATTATTTAAGTTAATTTTTCAGTTTTACTCTATCCAAAACCTTAGTCTATACATGGCTAGTGTGAAGGAACAATTAATTTTCATCAATTAACTTAAATAATAAGCGTTCAACGATGAAGCCTGGCACTCAAGTATTGTCGCCCTGTTCGAACGGTTACCATGGATTTATCTTTGGTAATAGATACCTCTCAGATAACACACTGATTATTCTTGTAAGAGTGAGAGGGAAACTGACGCGCCTCCCGGTCGTGTGCTAAGCACCAATGAACGCATCACTTCAGCCAATGGAATTCGCAGAAATCACAAATGACAGATATACGTTTACTCCGCGTGGAGTAATCAGTGCGTTATCTGAGAGGTGTCTATTAACCAAGATAAATCCATGGTAAGCGTTCCAGCAGGGCGACTATACTTACAATAGTAAGTTGCCACAAATGGTGTATCTCGATTGCGAGAGCCCCTAGTAGTTTATGGGGAAAATATACAAGTCAATTGGAGAATTTAACGTCATGATGGCACGTTAGGTATGGTAGCTCAATGGGTAAGAGTGATTGGATGGAAACCAGGAGATTCTAGATTCAAATCCTGGCCATGACATTGAATTTTTCAGTTTGACTTCACACAAAACCTTAGCCTATACATGGTTAGTGTGAAGGAACAATTAATTTCCATCAATTAGCTTAAATGAAGTTTCTTGTTTTTTTTCTTTTTATCCTGAAATTCTTGGGGAAGCGGCACTTCCAGTGCTTTATTGCACTGTTTGCCATAGATTATGTTTATGATCCTTAATGATTCAGTTATGCCAGTAAATCTATCCGCAGGACAAAAGCAAATCAAGTTTTGGATAAAACTGAAGAGGACAGTGTATTCCTGGATGAAGTGTGCCTTTCAGATGAAGCAATCTTCCATGGAAAGGCCATATGAATCCTTTCCACATTTTCTGCAGACACATTCCATTTGCTATGCTTTCTAAATATAGCCATAGGGTACCAGTTTCTTGTATCTATTTTGCCTATTGTCTCTAAGACTGAAGTGAAATTGTTTTACAATTTGAAATAGCTGATGAATGACATGGATTCAGAAGTCTGCAAAGTTGGTTTTTTTCTTACCAGTCATCTTCTGAAATAACTGAATATGCATATGTCTAACATATGCTCCCTCTTCCCTAGCAATCCATTAGACAAACTTTTGATTCAACTTAAGAAATGGCTAAATTCTATTAACCTAGATGCCAATGCAATAGAAGAATATTTGGCAATGACTGAAATATGTATACATCAAAATTATTTTGTTTTCGATCGAAAATATTAAAAACAAATTTCAGGACTAGCTATGGGAAGTCCGCTATCACCATTTCTGGCCAATCTATACATGAGCGTTTTCAAAACACATATAACTAAAGCCTTCCCTCATATTTTTAAAACATGGTACAGATACGTAGACAACATCTTTGCAATAGTGCCCTACAAACAAATATATGATGCTTTGAAACTACGCAACCTGCAGGAACCCAGCATACAATTCACAGTAGAAACTGAAGAGGACTGTACTCTACCTTTTTTGGACCTTAAAATCACAAAAAGCAATGAAAAACTAGAATTTGGTATCCATAGAAAAGCAACACACATAGATAATTACATCAAAGCAAATAGTTTCAACCCAATTTCACACAAACATGCCACCATCAACAGTCTCACACACAGATTAGTAAATCTACCCCTCAGGAATATCAAAAAGAATACCATCAAATCTTAAAAACGGATATGGAAAACACCTTGTAGATAAAAAAACTAAAATCATTCAAACTTCAAAAGAGATTAAAACAGATCACAGCTCTCACACCAATAAAAAAAGAAATTAAATTTGCTAAATTTACTTACCACCCCTGGGCCACAAAAAAGTTCCAAAAAATATTCAAGAAATACAATATAACATTGGCACCAAAAAACAATTACAACATTAAAAACCTACTTAACAGTAATAATACTGATAAGATAAAACCAGAGGAAAATTCAGGCATTTACAAGATTAAGTGTAAAGACTGTGAAAAAATTTACATAGGGAGGACAAAAAGAAACATAGGCACTAGACAGAAAGAACACTTCAGGCACTTAAGATACAAAATATTGATAAGTCCGCAATAGCAGCTCATTTCTGGTCTGAAAATCATGAAATTGAAGATAGCCTGGAATTACTAAAATACGTACAAAAACATAGTGAACTCGTCATATGGGAGAGAATATACATAGAAAAACATGAAAACCAACTAATGAACTTTGAAATCCCGCCAGAAGAGAATCCCACATTTAAGTTCATCACTAAATCAACAGATGGCAGCAGCAACTCCAGAATTACCCACACCACTGGATCAAGCTTTAGTCGCATAAGAGCTGAAGATGCAAACGATGATTTGCGAAACATGTCCTCAAAATATGTACGTAAGTGAAGCAGATGTGTAATAAATACGACTCATCTATAAATTAATAAAGAGAAAACTATTTTGCTGAAACATTTAGCTTTGCAAGGCATTAAAGGAAGCAAAACTGGGACCTATTTCAGTGAGTGTGTGGTGTTTGAGGGTCCATCGACAGCGAGGTCATTTGGGTCCGAGGACCTATTTCATAAAGCTTAAAAGATACAAAACAGAATTTGCATAAATTTCAATTTCATAAAGGAAACCTCTTATGATTGCATGGTTATATATGAATACCACAGAATACTAATGTGAACCTGGCCTAAAATTTCTTGTTCTTCCTCCATATTAAATGTGATAATTTCGTTGCCTTTATTGGCTTTTGTATATATGAGATCTTTGCTTCATAAATACCAGATGGTTGTTTAAATGCAAAGTTGTTGTGAAGCTTTCTGATTTTTTCCAAAACTTCTGTGCACTGGTTTTTAAGACGGCATTTAATACTATCTTGGTGCTTGTTACTATTTCGATATCTGCTATGAACTCATAAAGAGATTACTCAGCATTCTCCTCAGCAAATTGAATGTAACAAACAAGGAATACCTACATATACTCCATATAGCATCAAGTCAACAGTTTCATTCCCAACATCATATAACAAAAGATCAACAAACACAAAAAAGTTAAAACGATTAGGGAAGACTGCCACACTATTCAAAATGAAACTTACCAAAACAAAAAAAGTTCATGTATCATCCTTGGGTAGACCAAAATTTTAAGAAAAAATTAGAAAGCAACATCATTCTAGCACCTCAAAACAGATAACAGCATACAAAACTACTTCTGCACATCTTTAAAAGACAAAATTCCCCATCTGGATGCTCAGGTATTGATCAGAAAGTGTGCAGAATGTTATAAAATATACATAGGCAATACAAAAAGAAACTTGAAAGCCAGGCTAAAAGAACACCAATGCATAACATATACATAGATGGAAAAATCAGCCATATCAGCATAAATTTGGAAGAAGTTAACCTCCTGAGGACTGCAAGATACCCAAATCACAACCACATTACAAAAAACAATGATGGAATTATGTTAACAGACTTATTGAGACATATTTTGTTAAAACTTAAAAAGTTACTCACGTCAAATATTAAAAACAGGAACATTTTCAGGACTATCCCGAATAACATATGTCCCAATAAATCTTTTAATATAAAATTAGCTTCACTTTTAACAATGCTTTTAATCATAACAATTTCAGTTGAATTATGTATTCCAAATTCTCCCATCGGACCAGCTCAGCAAGTTCATATCACCACCATCAGAGATCTCCATTATCAATACAGCAGAGATGACACAATTACATCAACTAGATGGTTGTTTGCGGACGATGGGGTGAACATTCTCAAAACATCTTAAATTGTCAAAAGAAAGTTCGATTAAGTAAACATAACATATGTTCAATTAATGTAACTTCACTGATCATATACTTCCAATTATTAGCAAATTTGAGTACTGTTTAATATTAAGATTCATTGACTTGTATACTGATTCATTGTGCAACAATTATTGATTGGATGTAAAATGAATTTCTTTTTTGTTGGTATTGTAAAAGCAGCATTATTATAGTGTTTGGAGGAATTTCGTTGCCTGAGGTTGAAAATGGAGGCAATGTACTTTGAAACTAGTCCCTCGATAATATAAAAAAGTGACGAGTGTCAATAAACCAACTACAAATAGTTTTTACGAGCAGCATTACTATTAAACTAAACTGCATTTTATATGTTAAAGGACCATGGCTACTTTTAATATTAACATTACTACACAGAATTCGTGAGACATTTGTTGCTTTTATATACGGACATTCAACAAACAACAAAACTAATTCCTCAGCTTCATATTAACATAAGATAACAATATAGAATAAAAAGAAATATTTCAGAACATTCTGAACATTCGACACATGTCGACGATGTGTTTGATATAATTCCCAAAAAACTAACCGATGATGCAATGAAGTTGCTAAACCTACAAGAAAAATCTATAGTTTTCATCACTGAAGTAGAACAAATGGATGGCTACCTTTTTTTCGATTTGAAAACCATAAAAACACAAATAGAATTATAATTTGAAATATACAGAAAAGCAACACATTTTGAAAATTACATTAAACGTAGCCCATTTAAACCATCACAACATCAATATGCAATCTTCTACAGCTTGGTTCACAGATTAATCAACATACTGCTAACAAAAACAGAATATGAACAGGAATACACACACATACACAGGTTGCCAAATTGAACAATTACAGCATGAAAGTTCATCAACAAATTGAACTATTGTTTCACAAAAGAAACAAAAACTTACAGGAAATTACTATGTTAAAAAAGCTAGAAAAACATCAGATATGCAAATTTACCTTTTATCCAAAATACTTACAGAAATTTGAAAAGATATATAAGAACTTCAACATAAAATTAGCCCCTCAGAACAAATACAATATCCGCAACTTACTAAACCATCCTCTGAAAAATAGCACACCACAAACTCTATTATCAGGCATTTACCAAATGAGCTGCCAGGATTGTGACAAGATATACATATGAAATACAAAAAAAAAACTAGAAACAAGAATGAAAGAACACTTCAGAAATATTAAACTCAAACACCTGGACAAGTCTGACTTAGCACATCACTTTTGGTCTGAGAATCACATCATCAAACAAGAAATAGAATTGATCAAACATGTAAAGAAACTTCTAGAACTGCAGATTTGGGAAAACATTCATTACTAAGAAACAGAAGCTTCTGATGAATTTTGAAATCCCTGCCATTGATGACATCAAACTTACCAAATTAACAGATGGCAGCACAACTCCAAGCCGAAGGCACCAGTTGCACTGTCAGTCGACCATAGAACTGAGGATAGGGAAGAAGTTCCCAGAAACTAGTCTTCATAAAAAACTTGTAAGTGGAGAAAAGTGTATACAAGGTTAACTCATTTGCCTAGTTTTAATAAGATTACAATAGTTTTCAGGAATTTCTTCATAAAGATTCATAGATATTTATTGTTAGAGCTGAGAAGAAGCATTCAGCAAATAATTCAGAAATAATACCAGTACGTCAGCAAAGCAGCTTACAGGACTGTATGTAATATTTGCTCAAACAGAGGATATTAATTTGGTAGAAAGAATTGGTAATTAAATTTAATTTCATCATAATATGTAAAAACGGAGGAAAAAATAATAAGTTAAATTTGGCATTTACAGAAAATCAATTCATAGGGTAATTACATTTAAAAAATAAAAACTTTAATCCCATTTCATATAAACTGCTTTTAATAGTTTAACTTTATAAAGATGTATTTAATAGAGAATATTAACATATTATCGAAACAGTATTAATTAACGGTTTTAATATGGATTTTATAGATAAAGTATCAAGAAATTTAAATATCAAAGACAAAAGCATGTTTCTACTCTGAACAACTTAGTGAACTTTTTATATTGCCTTTAACATTAGGAACAAATACCACACAATGTTTTTTAAAAATGTTGAGTTTTATATTAGCCCAAAGAATATTCATTTGTAGCAATTTCATAAAATGCAAATCACCTGCTCAGTGTTATATAGGGCATTTAGAGAAAGATTTCCTGACATTGAACCATCCAAACTTCACACTCTACAACTTCAAGACTACAGGATTGGAATAATGGAGGGAGGGGGAGAGCGAAGAGGCCACATTTTAACATAAATGCTTGAAGATAACAGTGTTCAATTAGAAAGCACATCTTGAAAATCTCTCTTCAAGTTAGCAAGGCAAGCAGGTGTCAGTTATGGATCAACACAGAAGAAAGCAAAAGTGCTAAAAATGTGGTCATACAAAACAACAGAGGTACAGGCCATAAAGGACAGGGATCCCTAGACTGGAATAAAGTTTTACTCCTGGTATCTTAAGTCTGTGTATGTCAGTATCGTAAACCTCCAAACAGTATTAATCAGTGACGAGGCATGGTTTCATATCAAGTCATGTTAACATGGAAAATAATTATTCCTAGGCAACACTAAATCCAAATCTCATGTGCAAAAGTGCACTGCATGAACCTAATAGCAGTGTACGAAGTGTGTTAAAAAAGAAACCAAACTTTTGCTTAATCAGCTTTATTGTTTATTGTACAACATTTTAAGCACCGTCCCTTCAAAATAGTCCCCTCTACTGGCAATGCACTGTTCCCATTGCTTCTTCCATTTTTTGGAATGCCTCCTGGAACACATTTTGTAGGATTGTGCACAGATCTCTTGTCGAATTGTCCTGAATCTTCTCTATAGTTTGAAAACGACATACTTTCAACGTGTTTTTCAGTTTGGGAAATGGGAAAAAGTCTGCTGATTGCTAGGTCTGGAGAATACGGTAGCTGGGGCACAACAGGAATGTGGTGTTTTGTAAGACAGCTGCAGGCAAGGAGTGGCGCATGAGCTGGTGCATTGTCATGATGCAACATCCAATTCTAGTTTCCCCACAATTCAGGGGCCTCTTCCTGTGCACAGCATCCCTCATGTGCACTAGGATTCCCTGCTAGACTTCCTTGTTTACCACCTGACCATGTGGCACATATTCATTACCTATGGATAATGCCTTTGTAGTCAAAAAACACAACCAACATCATTTGATCTTCAACAACTCATGCATTTTTTTTTTTTGACAAAGTGACCTTTCGCCCACCCACTGTGACGACTGCATCCAAGTTTGTAGCAAAATTTAACACACACGTTCTTCAAGCGTCTTCATTGTTACCTTGTCACTAATCTGACGAGCAAGCTGTACACATGCTTACTTCAGGGGCTGTGGTTCGCTTATTAATTGTATGAGCAAAATGAGGCAAATGGCAGTTTGTAGTCTAAACCTACTGCTAGAAGCAATCAGTAGCCACAGCAAGCTATGTTAGTGCGCTATTTAAAAAGTTTGGTTTCTTTTTGAACACACCTCGTATGGTACACTGAGTGCAATGTAAATCATTGTTCCTATTTTCTTTCACTAAACGATTAATGCAGAACAATACCAAGTCATAAATTTGGGACAGATTTTCAGTTGATTGAATGAAGAAGAACAAACATATGTTTAAGCAAGATGGAACATCATCCCATACAGCTTGCACTTCATTGCATGCTATTTCTCATGTGTTTGGCGAGAGTTATTATTATAGGGAAGTGGTTGCCTAGGTCCCCAGATCTAACCTCTGCAATTATTATTTGTGGGGCACTTGAAAAGACAGGGTGTATAAAACAAATCCTGAACACTAGATGAACTGCAAAACAGGATACAGAAAGAAAAATAGCCAACATCTCACAAGAAGAGTCGCAACATATGAATGAAAAGCTGTAAAGACAATGTAACGTCAGTCTCACAACATAAGGAGAACAATTTCAGCATATTTGAAAAAGGTAACCAATTTAAACACACATAAAATGTTTATAATAATGAATAATGTTAGCCTTCTGCATTATACTGACAGCTGTATAGGGAGTGGAGTGTTGGGAGATAGAAGCTTTTTCCCCTGTTAGCAGAGTGTGATGAGGGTGCACATTTAAACTGACGGCATTATAAACTGTAAAATTATATACTATTTTATTCTTGGATTTCAATTAACATAACTTTACATACAAAAGTGAATCGAGAAGATAGTGACACATTGCTTCACTCACACTGTTTATTCACAGGACATGTTTCCAGAGCTCTTGCTCCTATCATCAGCTGATACTCGACTAGTGCAAGTTGTAGTTGACAAAACGGAGAAAGAGGAAACCACTACAACTTGCACTAGTCGAGTATCAGCTGATGATAGGAGCAAGAGCTCTTGAAACATGTCCTGTGAATAAACAATGTGAGTGAAGCAATGTGTCAATATCTTCTCGATTCACTTTTGTATTAATTTGTGCTTCACTGTCCCTACGCTTCTTCCAAGTTTATACTTTGGATAACTTTACATGCTTAAAAATTAAGCATAAAAGTTAAGAACCACATAATGTGATTAATTCATTCATCATGTAAACTACGGTGCAAGCTTTCTGTATACCTATGAGAACAGGTTAATTTCAACCATGATTAACTTGAAGTTGATAGAAAAATGAGTTTTTATGGAGAATTTGCAAAATACATATGAAAGTAAATTATAATAAGTAAAAGTTAAGGAACATATTTGCATAAATTTTTAGTACCTGCAAAATGCCAGCAAATTTGTGAATATAGGTAGGTAAATAGCTACAAGTACTGTTACTCCAAACATCTTTATTTTAATCTCAGAAACTATTTGTAGTTGTCGAGATTTAACTGTGAAAAAATTCACATAGGGAGAACAAAAAGAAACATAGGCACTAAAAAGAAAGAACACTTCAGGCACTTAAGATACAAAAATATTGATAAGTCCGCAATAGCAGCTCATTTCTGGTCTGAAAATCATGAAATTGAAGATAGCACCGAATTACTAAAATACGTACAAAAACATAGTGAACTCGTCATATGGGGGAGAATATACATAGAAAAGCATAAAAACCAACTAATGAACTTTGAAATCCCGCCAGAAGAGAATCCCACAGTTAAGTTCATCACTAAATCAACAGATGGCAGCAGCAACTCCAGAATTACCCACACCCACCACACCACTGGATCAAGCTTTAGTCGCATAAGAGCAGAAGATGCAAACGATGATTTGCGAAACATGTCCTCAAAATAGGTACGAAAGTGAAGCAGATGTTTAATAAATACGACTCATCTAAAAATTAATAATTATTTGTAGTTGGTTTAGACGTCACTGTTACTAAATACCTCCAAACACATATATCTCTATTTTAATTGTAAAACTATTTGTAGTCGGTTTATTGACACTTGTCACTTACTTTTCTTATATTATTGTGGGACTAGTTTCAAAGGCTATTTCCTCCATTGGAACTAGTCCCTCAATAATATAAGAAAAGTGACGAGTGTCAATAAACTGACTACAAATAGTTTTACGATTAATTTTGATGTCACTGTTACTAAATTCCTCCAAACACACATATCTCTATTTTATGCTGTGAATGCTAGTCTGTCACTTCAATTTAATGTTAATAATTTATATTTGGTTTTCATTTTGCATGGCCATCATTTCAGTATATTTAACTTCTTTTTTTTTTCTAAACAGCATTTAGTCACTGAAGAGGAAGAAAAGGAAGATAACTGTTCTCTTTTCCGAGCCTTCTGGTACACCAACATTGGACTATTGTTTAACTTGACTTGAAGGTTATAAAATGGTGCCTGTAATTAAGCTTTTGGTTTGGTTTAATTAAACCTCCAATCAAACTATCTTTATAATATTGATGAGTAATGGTACATCCATGAAGGACCAATTGTGGGGCATAAAGCAATCAGATGACATGAAGAGATGCAACAATTTAACTCCATATGTTGCCATCCAGTGTGCCAATCACTATGGGAATTTCAACCTTATTCAAAGCATTTTATTCTTGCCATATTTATTCCCTCATACTTCGGAAAACTATTCATATCTGCATAATTCCATTTAAAAAAAAAAAAAAAAAACTCAAAATATTTGGGAACTTTACTTTAGTAAACATTGCTTAGATAATCCTCCCATATTTTTCTGAGTGTTTTCCCACATTGAGGAAGGAAAAAAACTCAGTTAAATAATAAATACTTTTATCTTCAAACCTAAATAGTGTTTAAAATCTTCTAAGGCTTATATCTCTTCTTTCTTGATAAGGCTTTGTTACTCAAATGGGCATTTGAGCTGCAATTTTAATAGAAATTGTAACAAGATACAAGTGTCCAGTCAATGAGATTGCCTCAGACCAACCTTGCAGATAGGAAGATATTTGCTCGTCTTTTATCCAACACAGAGTATACTTGCCAGATTTTCTGGTTTACTTGCCTCACGAGTATTTACTTCTTATATGCACTTGAGCAAACCTATTTACTTATAAAAGTTCGTGTATAAGGAAATATTTTTAGTCACTTCACCCAATAAGGTGAATAAGCATAGGTTATTGAAGGTTTCTTGTAGCAAATCATTCACATATTGAGTGACATGGCACTGTTCCATCATGCATGAAAGAAATGTGAGGCCAAGTTGTGTTCTTGCAATATATTTGTACTTGACAAGACTGACTGCTTTGTTGTAAAACAGCTTAAAGGTTAACAAATTCTATTTTATTCCAAAATGATAGTGATATTCTTTTTACATACCTCTAATGCTAACCAATGGCAACATCACATTTGAGCTATAGACATGAGCAAAATATTTGTTATATTATAGGACCAACTTTTGTATCCCTGAGTCGTAGGAGTTTGTCCTCTGTGATAGCAGCCACTGTGTGACAACCAACTCTTGTCTCCCAGTCAGTCTAAAAACAATGACCAGAAAGACATTTCTTGAATTTTATCGTGGTGCAAGAAGACAACATGTTACTAAGCTTCCCATACTCTTATTTCTAAATACTATAAAAATTTCTACATTGTTTCAAAGTAAGGCTCAACATTTACTATCTTGCCTCTGGTCAGGAATTCAATAAGAACTCTCTGTCTGTCCCAGTACACTGAATACAGCACTTTCTGTGCCAACAGAGTGTGTTGAATGTATGTTCTTTCAACAGAGCAATTGTGATTCCAGTGTGTTGACTGTTACTTAACTTTTGGGGTATTTTGTTCAGCCCACGTTTATAGCCTGTGATGAACTGGTCTAGAAGCTCACTGTTATCATTATGGTACCACTGCAGAAATGTCAGTGCTGCCCCTATTTGCTTTGCATTATATTATAAGTTGCTTCAGCAAACACCTGGCACACAAATTCCTGAACAACAGGTGTTCTGTGACAATTTCATGCACATAGAGCAACATCTGTGCAAACTGACTGCTGAGTTTTGTGATTGTGGAGCAGCAATTCCCCAAAATATGTTCCAGCATGAACTCCATAATGTTGTCTGTAATAACAGATGGCCTACCACATGCTCCTCATCATGAACTTTGTGGTGACCAGCTGCAAGGTCTCTACACCAGCAATGCACCATCTTATTATTTTAGTTAATTGATGGAAATTAATCATTTCTCCACACTAGCCATTTATAGGCTAAGGTTGTTGAAAGATAAGAGTCAACATCAAAAATTCAATGCCATGGCCAGGATCTGAAACACGGATCTCCTGGTTTTTTCTGTCCAGTCGCTCTTAACCTTTGAGCTACCATGGCCAATGTGCCGTCCAGACATTAAACTTTCCATTTGACTCATATATTTCCCCGGTAGACCACTAGGGGCTCTCGCATCCGAGATACACCATTTGTAGCGACTTGCTATAGTAAGTACTTAAGTCCCAGGCTTCATCATTTAACTCTTATTATTTTAGTTAATTGATGGAAATTAATCATTTCTCCACACTAGCCTTTATAGGCTAAGGTTGTTGAAAGATAGAGTCAACATGAAAAATTCAATGACATGTCCGGGATTTGAACCACGGATCTGCTGGTTTCCGTCCAGTCACTCTTAACCTTTGAGCTACCATGTTGACTCTATCTTTCAATACACCATCTGCTTGTTCACGACATTAGGCCTTTGATCTGGCACATTTCACAATGAATTTCAATTGATACTGTGTTCAGTGCATTCAAAAACTTTATCACCAACACTTCAAACATGGCAGAATCCGGAACACGAGCCTCCATTTTTAATTGCTGCTACAAAGCTACTGTGAGATCTTGGGAAGTTGGACTAATGCATGTGCCATACCACGCCATTATTATCACATATATGCAGTTACCTAGGGCAACATATGATTTGCTAGCTATGGGATGTAGTAGTGCATTCAACATAACAATTAATATTATAATTAAAGGTCAGAGAGATGTGTACTTACATGCAATACAAGTTAGCTGAGTATGAATGATGTCAATTCCTTTCTTGGAAGGGTTGAAAACAGTGTTATGATAAATAAATTTAAAGGGAGTCGATTAATGACACAAAACAACACTTACTTTTAAAAGTAAGTGTTGTTTAGTGTCATTAATCGACTCCCTTTAAATTTAATGAATGACGTCGCCCCTCAAAATCCAACCTCTGTGGTCCTAGTCCTGAGGGGTGGGCAACGGTGAGTTAAGTTATGCCTGATATGGCAGGGATGTGGTGTGCCCTATAACCATTATGGCTGCCAAGAAGGCCTATCAGCGACTGTGAAAACTGGCAGAAGAGGCTCTGATAAATCCAAGCCAAGATGGAACAGCATAAGCCGATGGCTGCATGGCCAAGGGGAGCTTGGTTGTTAATATGCAAACTCCAGATACCAGGTACCCTCCACTTTTAAGTAAGGCTTCCTGCGGCTGGGGTAACTGCAGGTTACTATTTGTATCCCAATTTTAAAGGTCAAGATAGAGCCTAAAATCAATGAAAGAGGGGATGTGCCCTGATTTGCATCAAACCAAGAGGCATTTGTGTCTCAATCTCCTGCTGGACAGGAAAGGTTTATGAAGGGGGAGCTATTTAACAGCCCACTCCAAGATCTGACAGACAGGAGGAAGGAGCAGAAGAGGCTGAAATGCCTCCAAACCTTAAGGAGTCTCTCAAAAAGCTCCAACTTAAAACTACATTTGTGAAACTGGGAGGAGCAGCTAGGAAGCACTTCATCTGGCTAATTAAACATGGCCACAAACACAAAGAAGTACGTACCATGATCTTGGAGCTAATTACAGGAAAGACAGACAGTACCAAGAGGGCTAGGTTTGAGGAGACTACTCCATATCTTGAGCCCAAAAAAGTTAAGAAAGGGGAGAGGGAGCCTAGTGGGTAAAAGGAGCTGCCTTTAGGCAGTGGGGCTCCATCTGCATGGACATATAATGCCAGCTATGTTCGTGTAGGGATAATGTCAGCATATTTTACCCAAACCCTACTGAATCAAGAACAGCTTGAGGCTATCCGGGATTCTATTCTGGATAAAATACTGGAACAAAAGGAGGAGGGTCTGAAACTCAAGTTTCTTAATTCTAGCTATAAGCATGCCTAGCTTGTGCTTGCCTGCGATGGGGAAGCCATGGCTGCTTCAAGGCATTGTAGGAGAGTTGAAGGCCACGGAGAAAGTCAAATTCCTCGTACTATGATCTTGGTTGGCTACTGTCGCAACAGCCTTAAGAACACTATAGAAAAATATTAAGCTTCATTATAGCACAAAAGGAAGACCTAAAGGTAAACGAGTGGAGGGTGCTTAGAAGGGCTACTGCAGGGGAAGCAATTCAACTCACTCTCTCGGTATCCGCAGATAAGCTTAAGGAGACAGCTTTCACAATAAGCTATAAATTTGGCCAAGTACAACTTTGGTCAAGATGACAGCTCTTAAATGAATCTGAGGGGATCCTTAAAAAAAGGGCTTCTCGATAAAAGCAGAAAAAGCCTTCAGAAAGGCCATCTGGGACTTCTACAGAAAAGGCTCAGTCTCTGATCGAGGATAAGCCCAAGATTACTGGCTTGAACAAAGGGGACAAGGCCACATCTGAGGCCAGTGATGAACCCACTACAAGCAAAGCTAGCTCCACTTCTGCTCATAAGACCTTATGGCCTAAGGAGCAGAAGAAGAGGAGTAAGAGAAGCAGCAAGAAGGCTAAGGACAGTAGTCTGTCCAAATAAGTCATTATGCCAGCACCCATAGAGAGAAATTTTAGGTGCATTCAGGCAATCTCCAGCACTCTAAAGCAGCCTCGCTGGTGCTTAAATGGAGTTTTGTCAGGATGCGCCTTGATATAGTGTTTACACAGGGGTCATGGGTCTTACTCCTTTTATTGGTCCACAGCCTTTCTGTGGTATACAGGGTGGCTATATCAGAGATAAGATATAGGCCTGGGAAATCAAGAAGGTCAATTGCTATTGGAGAAAAATTCCAAAGCAGGACCATGCAAAACAGTTCATTGAATGCTCTGCAAAGAGATTTAAGAGCATCCTCGCTTTCAACAAACAGGAATTAAGGCTAATAAATGACCTTCTAACTGGACATTGCCCTCTAAGGAATCATCTCTATAAGATTAGCAAGATTCGGACAAATATTTGTAGATTCTGCAAAGAAGGAAAAGAAATGGCAAGACACATTCTTTGTGAGTGTGAAGCTATTGCCTGAAAAAGATTAAGACATTTGGAGTCTGATTTTCCGACTTCAGGACAGATTGTCTTACTATCATCCCAAAAGCTTACAGGCTATTTTAATAGCCTTAATATAAGTTGGAACTTGTAGAGCAGGGTAGTTCACAATAAACCTAGGTCACAGTGCTGAGAAGTTGCAAAGGCTTCCACTACCCCTTTTCTATCATCATAATCATCATGAATGATGTCAGATGTACAGTACTACCATCAAATGTGCGAATGTCGAAAACAAGGTAATGCATTACTTTATGAGTAAGTGAAGCATTTGCCTTGCAAGTGTATGCAGATGCAAGGTCAAGATGCAGTATAAAGTGACTGTTTTGTTTCCTCTGGCAGTGAAGCAGTTAATGGTCAGGATATAACTACCTGTAGTTGTCTACATGCACAACTGTTAACATACAGTCCATGTACATTATAGCTATGGGAAAATGCACATATCTCGGCCTTTAATTATAATATTCAAGATGAGGGTAATGTTAGAATATTGGGAGCAACATGAGGCAAGATGCTGCAAGTTTTCCATCAAAACTTCACTGAGCAATGAACAAAAGGATAGATAGAAAGAGTAGCTAAATGAGAAATAATTTACAGTTACTCAGAAAGTGCAGGCCAGTTCGGTGTTCTTCGACAGGTCAGACAATCTTGGTCAGGAAACTGCCAGAAACACTTGTGGCCAAAAGTCGAAGAGTCTCAATGCATCAAGAATGTGCTCTTGTGAAATTACTGCAAGAATTGTATGTAAGGCAATGCACGTGTATTCAGCCTTATTCATGAAGAGAAGCTGGCAAGGAGTAAAGGAGTAAGACAAATGAATCAGTCATGCTGTATACCATTCCTGAGAGCAAATATCCATGCAACATGGAACTAGAATTGAATCCAGAACACATCTTGAGATATTCCATGTGACTAACCAACACATCCTGTCTCAACAATGTAACCATCACAAATTGTTGCCCAACATGGAACCTGAATTTCAACAAACTACAAGCGCATCTCAAACTTGAATTTCAACAAACTACAAGCGCATCTCAAACTATCACTCGTGTATTGTGGTTCAAATAAAAATCAGCTGCATGAGCACATGAACTGTACAAGAATAATTCATGAACTTACTTCAGACCACTTGCTGGTTCACATGAATTATGGTTATGATTATGGTGTAATCTTTGATTACACTTTTATACATAAGGAAAATACAAATAGGATATAAGTAATGGACAAATTTTTAAAACACAGGTTCTCTGTATATACTTTGAAATTCCATGTTCCTTGTAAGACTAGAAGAATACGACATAGCAATCAACCACTTGAATTAAGTGTAAGGATTGGAAAAATCAAACAATATAAAAGAAATCCTGTAAGTGATTAATTGAAAAAAAAAAAAATATTTGACATAAACGGTGCTTATTAACAAGAACTATATTTTGGCAAGAAGAATGATTTTATCATCAAATTCTGAGCATTAGACACACACGCACACATCTTTGATAAGTTTTTCTCTCTGTTATGATTAAAAAAATAACACAAAAGGCATTCAGAAAGAGGACTTACAGGTCTATTTTCTAAGCTTATTCTTGTGGTTAATCAATAGCCAAGTACTGTAACTATAGTTTCAGGCTGAACTTTGTAATGAAACTGTATGAAATTTTAATGTCCTGCGCCGTGGCACACCGGGCTAAGGCAGCATACCTTGGTCCCTGGCCACGGAAAGCGGGCCGGGTTCGATCCCACCCATGTGGTGGGAATTTTAGGTCCCGAGTATAGGACCGGTGCCCACTGAGCATCATGAGGAAAGTGAGGAGCTTACGCTAGGTAAGTGGCCCTGGTCATGGAAACCATTATTCTGGCTGGGGGATGCCAAGATACTGAGCACATCTCCTCCCCGTATCGGTTGGATGATCATCCACCTCTGCCATGCGTAAGTGGGCGTGAGGCCGGCAGTCGGCTTGGTAGGCCTTGACCACTTTATAGCCTAATATCATAAAATTTCAGATATATATTTCATTTGTCATGCAGAATTCTTAGACATTATTCTTTTATTTACTTCATGTTAATCATCTTTAAAAATACTTCTATTACATATTCATAGGCTGATGGAAATAGGAGATACAGTCAGTTTAAATGGCAATCAAACCTTAAGAGCTGATCGCTATGTGATGACATTGAAATTTGGTTCTGTTTGTATGAACAGGAGGGGGGGGGGGGGGGGACACTTTCTATTTCAAAGTATTGGAGAATTCAAATCAATATGAAGGAATGTGTCAGAAATGATTAGCTCCAGAAAAAGATGTATTTGACATAAATTGTGTGCTTTAACAAATCTACATGTTTTGTGAAATAAGATTTTGTCCATCACAATTTACCAGTTATTCAAGTCATTCAGAATAGACAGGACTTCAGAGGCTATTTCCTGAAAATTTAAGATAAACGTTTCATTCACCATGAAAATAGCTCAAACATATAGTACTTTAATCACAATCCTTAGATGCATCTTTAAGAAAATTAGATTTTAAAAAAAGTTCAATGAAGAGTTTAGTTTTGTGGTGACGGATTTTCTTGAAAATCTTCATATCACTCCATAAGATACTCAAAGTTAAATATAACATTTGAACTTAACTGATTCTTTGTATACTCTTAAAATATAGGGAAGCACAGCTGTTTGTTATCATAAATAAACTATTTGTTGACCTTTACCTTTGCTGAAGGACAAAGAGCTTATACAAACGAATCTGTTATACAGGATGTTAATGAAGTACACTAAAATAATTTCAGTGATTGTAGACGTGCCTAATATAAACAAGTTGAAACAGGCAATACGTGGTCTGCGACTAAACATAACACAAATTGCGTTAAACCCAATTGGCTTCAAATGCTGACAAGTTGATCTTTAAACAAGGTGAGTGAAATTATTGGATTAGAATGTCTTTAAAATTGCTTTCCAAGTGTAGAAATATCGATTTTTAGTAGCTCGTTATTGGCATTCTCAAGATTTAATGCCTCAAAGATCACTCAAATCTGGAACTAATCACCTGCAAATGCGACACTGAACAGCGATTAACTGCATTCTTGAATCATTCTTGAATCATTCAAAATTTCTTGTGTGTGTCGAATAACTTCACGTGCTGCTACTATACAGGCAGTTAGTTATGAATCATGCCATTTCTTTCTATTAGAATTTCTTTATTAAAAAGATAAAGAAAAAAATTAACTGCAAGACAGGGACCAAACCCATGACCTTTGGAACACAAGTTTTCATTGCTACGGATTGTTTACAGTTAAAGAAGCGGCACTAGAATAAAATGGTCAAATGCACAAAAGAATGTATGTAACAGAAACTGTGTGTTGCAACGAGATCCAAATATTTTGTCAGTAAGATTCTGTCTATCTCTTACCTTTTACCAGTAGAGCAGAAGTACTGCAGAAAGAAGAGAAAATTCAACATATACACTTCACTTGTCATGGAAATATTTTAAATATACAGTATTTTAATATAAATCGTTATAAGCCATTTTTTTAGCAAATCAAAATTCTTGAACATTCTTCCAAGTAAAGAGTAGTTTAGGTTGGGGGAGATTTTCTTGAAAATTGGGTGTTCTATTCTGGAAAGAAGGTGAATTTAAATACCAGACTTGATATTTACTTGCATTTTTGTTTTTGAGTTATGCTGTTCATAGATGTGCACATGCATGCATTCATACACATATGCCCTTTTTCTAAAAAATAATTTTTGGAGGGTCAGGGGACCTCTAAACAAATATGTCTGGTGCAATCTCACTATTGAAATTTCAATCGAATGCAATACTTTTCCTACTCACTCTACATAGCACAGAAAGTAATAAGATGCTGCACATAAAAAAAAATCTAATGTTTTATATTCAAATGACTTTCTCCAACAATTCTTTACAAACTATTCCTACAAAAACTATCTTTGAATTTCATGTTACTCAAGATAAGCATTTGAAGAATAGAACTTATTACACATTTTGTTATAGGGGATGGTAGAAGAATATAGTAGGCCGGAGATATGAGATATAACAAGGTTTGGATGGGGTTGTAGCACCTCAACCGATTAAAGAGCTGTTGTATCTATGACTCTGGAACCAAGGGTTGAAGTAAGAGGTGACCAAGTGTGGCTGGACCTTGGAAATATGACAGCAGTGGAGCAGGTTTTTAACAGTTTCAGATTTAAATTCTCTGGTGACAGCTTGTAAAACTGGCTCGGGGGAGGAGGGGGGGGGGGGGCTTCGGAGACTGCTCCCAATTTGGAAATCAAAGGTTTATAGAGAGAAAATTTTCTGTCATGCAACACTGTGATCACGAACTGAAAGGGAAAATGAAATGAAGAGAAATAAGAGGGAAAAACATTTGGGGATGTTATTGGAAAACCCCACAAGTCAGAAGGTCAGGAGTCGAATCCACAATCCTGAATGTGAACCACAGACGCTACCAGCTGGCCATCCTGTTTGGTATACATTAGACTTAAGTTACAATCAAATCTTTAAGAGCTTGTCATTATGTGAATGGTTTAGAAATTCCATTTTCTTTGCATAACCGGATAATAAAGTATTATAACAACTTCCGAATGGAGGAAAGTATAGATATTTATTAATTCAAACTAACAAGGAACATCTCAAAAACGATTATATCCACAAAAAAAGAGATATTTGACAAAAATTGTTTGCTCTAACGAAATATAAATGTTGATGTGTGTAGTAGAATTTTGTTTATACCTTACAGTTTACGAATTATGTATAAGGCGGCCCAGATATGAGCTACCAGGTTTTCAATGCTTTGTGTTTGAATTTTTATCTCTGTAACCACTGCATATATTCAACAATACTTGGTATGGAAGTGTACTATAATACCCTCAAGATATGTCTCAAAGAATACTAAAATTGGTTGAATAGTTTGGACACAGTAAAATTGTGATTATGATAAAAAAAATAAGATAATTTGTATTTAGGTACACATATATGCAGAAACATATAAAAGGAAAGTCTTTCTGGCACATATTTCAATCAAGCATATAGAGAGGTATGTGTTTTGCCTAACAATTATAAAGTAAATTTAGAAAATATAAATTTATCACTTAATTAAAATATTTCTTAAATTAAATCATTGTAAAATTTCTAAAACATCAACTTAATGACATGTAACTTAATACATGTATTAGGGGATGTAGCTAACAGTATACTTAAAAGATGTACAAAGTTTCATGGCTGTAGCTGTATTGGCTTTTGAGAAAAGTGTACCTAAATATCAAAATTTGAAGTTAACGGGAAAAATGGAAAATAAAACTGCTAACAATTGTAACTCACCAATGAGGTGGTTCAGAAGATTCCAGGTGCATAATCTTGCTCATTTTGGCTTTCTCTGTCCTCTGCCTTTATTTTCTCACTTCTTCGTATGGTCCTGGCTTCCTTTGTCATCACTTTAGCTGATATTTTTGCTTCATCAACTTGCTGTCGGTCAATGATGGTGAGGACTGCAATAGTATTGTAACTAGGATAGATGCCCAGTTCTTCTAGGACAATGACTATGCTTCTGGCTCCATCATTGAAACGTAACGCTGCATCCTTTGCACAAACTTTTAGAGAAGTCAAGCCTACAAACAGTTTTTGGAAGTCGTTCCCATATAGAGCTGTTGAAGGACTTGGGATTCTGAGTATGACCATACACTTGCAGAGAAGTTGAGGGTGGCAAGATCTCTGTAGATAGGTTTAATTATTTCCATTATTGCCACAGGAAGAGAATTTTTATGAGTGTGCTGTTTTCCTGCAGCTTCACTTGCTTGATATTTGCACCAAGAGCTTTCCACAATGTCTTGTGTGGTAATCATGCAGATCCGAGGCATAGGGATATCGTGGCTCTGACGTCATACGTCGGACGTTACCAACTTCCAGAGCATGCTACCGCGGAAAATACCAATATTCCGTAAGCAAACCAGCCATACTGTAATATGCTGCATAAAGATCAGTGGATCATTACCAGAGTTATTATTATCGTTATTATATATTATGTTCTTACTATTCTTATCATAATTATTTAAAAACTTAAACGAATTTAGCTCAAAATTTTGGAATAGTCAACATTACTTAAGCAAACCAGTGATACTATAACACCCAAATAAACTGTCGTAAAGATCCGTGGATCACTGTCAGAGTTTATTATAATACTAATTAATAAACAAAACTTACTACACACTATTCCCACTACAGTATCGCTAATTTATAAGAAAAAGAAAATGGTTTGGCAACGTTCCGTGTATACAGTATAGCTAGTTTAAAATAAAAAGAAAATGTGTTGGCAACGCTTCGCTGTTTTCGCATTTATCGGAGCGCCGCAGTTGACAATAACTTGTTTTCGTGACGGTCATTCCATACCAATATAAAACCACGCCGCGGATCTGCATGATCACCAAAATATTTTCTGACAACTGAACACAATCACTGGCACCAGTTTTTGCACTTCACAAATCCATTTAGAAGCTCTGAAAGCTTTCTATTATTTACTACTGCATAGTCACTGTCACTGTTCACAATATTAACATCCCGTTTGTCATCTTTAAGATAGCAAAACTTTCTTTTGGGGAAGCACCACCTGATGAGATCATAAGATTTTGAGGGGTTAGTGGAACGTTCAGATTACTGGTTTCCTCTATAAAGCTACGCTTTGGATTGAATTTGTTTATTCTATCCATATTTAAAAGCAATTTGGAAGAAGTAGAATATCTAAAACATCCGAAAAATATAAAAAGAATGGTAAAATACACTTTGAAACTTTTGAAACACCATTCCTTTGCAAACACTGAAAACTAATGACTTAACACATTTCAGGACTGCCCAAGGCAACTAGAGTACTCAGGACTGCCAACATAAACGAATACACAGCCTTCTAAGCCTGGGCCTAAATTGCTGCCTGTCAAAGGTTTTCGAAAAGTATTTTTTAAAATACAGGTAAACTTTATTGTATAGTAAATACATTATACCAATACATTATACATTCATTGTATAAGGCTTAATCCCTTAGGTGCTTAAGCCAATGCATCACTGTTGTGCAGCAACGCTGAGATTTCGCAGATCTCAATTTTTCAGTTATTTAGGATGGGTTCTTGAGTATCTGAGCAAAGGATTTTAATTGGCCTCAGAATAAGTTTTTCATAGGTTTGAAATCGAAATAATATACTTTTATAATTAGATTAATGAAATTTTGTGCCTAAACTCACTTCAATCGTCTTTATTTACAATATAAATTGATACATCTCATTATTTCATTACTGACAGCAAATTGCTCATATCTTTGCAATTAGCGCTCGGTGCTGTTAGCCTGTGGGGACGGTTGGACACTAATGGTTCAAGCGATTTATTAAAATAGTTTAATTAAAACGCGTAATTTTGAAATATAAAATTAAATTTATATTTTTGGTCTGTGATTCATTAGATCCTGAAACGTGTTAAGAGATGAAAATTATGATAGAGAATGCGCGCGCACGGAACTTTTTCTAAGTATGTTTTTTTAAATTCAAGGGATATCAAACTATGCATTCCCAGTGAAGCTACAATGCATAAAGTTGTTCGTTTAGAACGTTCATAATAGGAAATATAATATGTGCAGGAATAATGAATAGATAAATAACTAAGCTGATATTGATGTGTTAACATGCGATTTGCTCCAGTAGTGCAGGTTACAAATTTACTTCTGGCTGGATGAATTTAGGAAGAAAGACACAAAACACAAGTAACGGTTTCATAGAATCTATCACATATAAGAAAAATATTCACCTAGGTAGTTCGCGCGCTGACAAATGAATTAATGTGGCTCAAGGTTATAAAATTATCAAAAGAACAAGGAGGGAACGTAACCTTAATATCTTTTCCAGTTATGGCTGTTAAAAAAAATCCTGAGCAAACCACTTATAACGCGATAGCTCGCTGATTTGACTATCACTTAAATTCCCATGTATTCTCATATTCCTCTTTGTGCCTACAGAGAAAACAGAAATAATGGAGCGTTTATGTCGATGAAGTCCACTGTGCAACAGGCATCTAGGAATAGTTTATAAGAACACAGGATTATACGAGTACAAGAGATTGCAGTTTTGGTTGAAGCTGTTCAAACACATCCACATACATCGAACGAGGACAGTTTTCTTGTTATAGCTTTTCTTGTTGGTTTCTTTTCGTTCACGCATCCTCAAAGCACTATTCCCAGATAGATCATGCTATTAAAATGTTAATAGAATGCAATACCTTCTCCAACTCTATGTACGTGGTAGAGAAAGAAAAACATAAAGAGCTTCCTAAACCTCGGTTGAGATATTTCAACTTCACTGTTTAAGCAAAAACGCCAGTGCACAAATGTTTTGTGTTCTCTATGCCTCATCTGTATAGCAAAGAACTTTATTCTTCTATTTCTGTTCAGATCAAACTTGTACAACTTCAGCAGTTTAGATATAAATTTGTTACTTCAATGGAAAGAAACAACAACTAATTCTCCAGATGGGAGCATAAACGTTTGATAAAACGTAACTGCAATCTTAGACTGCGCTTTCGAACACTTGAATAGGAATTAGACCTGGAAATCTTGAGAAATTGTTTCTGCAGACGATGCCAATTAGAAATTTAGAAGCATACGCACCGAAACCTCTGAAGGCGACCTTATGAAAGAAGACTTCTTCATGTGGTAAACTTCCTGGAGATGAAGAAGGTGTCGAAGACGACCCGCTTTCAAGTTTATGTGCTTTTAGTTCAGAAGGAATTGGTCACCGGCTTTGAGATCTAAACCTGCAAAGTAATGTATCCTCAGTGCCACCGAGAAACTTCTTTAGGTGCAGGTAATCAGTGAAAACTAAAACATGAACATTAACATCACCAAAGTTTGATACTGATCTACCGAAATTTCAAAACCAAGAAAAGGAATGTGAATTTTCATTAAGTAATAATGTGTCACGAAAGTTTATTATCCGGCATAGAGTAAAAGCACTTACTCGTGGTTGGAGGCTGCAAGAAAGAACATCAATATCTGCATTTGAAGTACTAGGAGGATTAAACACTTTTTGTCTGCTGTGCAGTAAGGCCACCAGCTTGTTGGAATGAAGATTCTGGTTTCAAATTATTATTTGGATCATTGTTATTAACGTCACACAGATCGTATGTGGTATCATGAGTATTTGAAGTATTTGCATCCTTTGATATCTCTGATGATATTGCAGAATCAACACAGCTTTTGTTTTTCTTCCATACCTATGTTTTGTAGGTTTCTTATTTTCTTTTGACCTGGGAGCTCTTAGAAGCTTCATTGGTCAAACATTGACCACCGCAATCTGATGAATTATCAGAATCAAGATTAATAAGTTCATGCGTTACTGTGGCTAGTTCTGCTTCTGAAGTTGGTCCATTGCTGACTAACACTGATGACTTGTTTTGAGCAACATCAATTGTCAGATCAGTAGTTTCACTTCCTCCATTAACTACAGCAAGATATTCAAAAGCAACCTCATCCTCGGATCCGCATCCAATTGCATTCCGTTCATTTTCACCAAGGAACTGTCTTACAACAAACTCAACACGATTTTCCCTATAACCATTCTGTTCCAGTGATTCAAATATTACTTTACTATCAACAGTTACTTCATTATGCTTTGCAAGTCCCTGTTTCACAGCATCCACTTCACGGAAAAGAATGTCAAAGGCAGCAGTCGTGCTACTAACCTTCTTTAACTTCCAAGATGATTTCCTCCACTCCAACGGACTAACCCCTATTACCAAAAGGTGGTTTTCAGATCAGCTCCTTTATTCTGCAATGAGATTAATAAAATCATTTGTCTTTACAACATCAATACCTCCCATTCTCATGTCAAATACTCTGCAAAATAATAGTGGAACAATTGCTCTAATCCCTGAAATTCCTAATGTCTTGAGCCCGGATTCTATGTAATAACAATTTAGGAAATATGTACATAAATATGTAACAAAAGATTGTGAAATATGTATGTAAATATGTAATAAAGCAATTATATGTAAAATCAAAAATGTTATTTCTTTGCTATAAAATAGAAGTCTCCATAGTCAAATCTCTAAGTTAATTTTTAATCAATTCACTTCTGCTAAAAGTACAATAATGAAGTACAAGTGTCAACCATTCAAGCATGTAAGCCATATTAGATCAGTGCCCACAATTAATTATAATATACTTTTCCAAATGTTCTGGTGTCATGCACAGTCTTCTGTCTGACAATGTTTTTGTAAATAAAAAGGATCGCTCAACTTCGCAAGAAGTCCACGATGCATAGTTCACGGTACGGGCTATGGTTTGCCTGAGCATGTGAGTAAAGAGGACGTCATACCAATAGACATCATCATGGTAAACGTAAGACCGGAGCTTGAAAAGAAATATCTAACTAATGTAACGCTCACAGCTCGTCACTGGAGCACTTGTTCACTGCGGTGAGGTGCCGCGTTCGATTCCTGGGATCGGAAAAGGATTCTGTATAGGAGAATGATTGTCTCTCACCAAAATAATGCACACAAAGACCAAAGCATATTTATTATCTGTTTTAAGGTATATCAACAACTCACAGCTAATTTATAAACATTATTAAAAATCCTGTACGACTCACTGTACCTGGAAAGATCTTTCGGTTCTTAAACGCACCTCTGTACGTCTAAAAACACCTGCTGAAAGTAGACATCTCCTTGGAAATCTTTATGAATACAGCCTTCGGGCCTCAGATGCACTGCCATGCGTCTCTTCATAGATCATTTTTTATATCTGTGTACTCTTCACTTGAGTACGTTGCACTTACTATCTGTTTGACTGGAACTACAAACAGATGCCGGCCCTCGTAGCCGTGGTCGTTGGTGTGTAGCGTCCATCGCACAAGGATTGCGGGTTCGAATCCCGCATTGGGCATGGATATATATATATATATATATATATATATATATATATATATATATATATATATATGTGTGTGTGTGTGTGTGTGTGTGTGTGTGTGTGTGTGTGTAAAAACAAGGAAAACAAACGGAAACGATAAAAAACGGTAAGATAATAAGAAAAATATATCAATACATATAGATACATATTCAAAATATAAAATAAAAAATTACAGACGGCCACGTCACCTTTTCAGGACGAAACCAGGAGGAAGAGTATCCAGATAGCAGCTCCGCTCAATAAGGCTTGGTTTATACGTGCACTTCCCCTTTGAACAGCAGCAACGATGCAACCCTTCTTGTACTAACGTATGCGGGAAACATAAAACTACTCAGGATGGCTTGCGTGTGCCACCTGGTATGCTCCCCTTTTCCGTGATCTATTTGTCTGAGCATAGAAAACCGAAGAGCTCGTATCTGCTATTGCAGTTATGAGTTTTTGTATTTTTACGTTTTCAAATCATTTGCTTGCAGTTTTCCAAAAACCTGTTGGGTTATTTTTCTGTCTCCCCATACCTCTCCTAGTTCAGTACTTACATGTTCTTTTGAAGTTTGATTATCATAATAATCATCATTATTGTAGTAAATGTTTCTGTTGCTACAAAGAAATTGAAATCTAATAAGAAGGTCTTGGATTTTAAGCTAAATGCTTTTATGTGCACAAACAAATAAAAATTACTCAAATATTCTCACATTTTATATAAAACATAAAGCCACGGAAGACTTCTTTTTGTGCAATGGAAGTTCCAGAAGAGATAGATAAAGAAAATATGACAATATACGCCTATGCAGACGATATGGTAATTGTATCCCAGAACCTAGAAAACGCCCAGGCAACTTTCAACATTCATAATATAGGCTGAAAGAAATGGCCTAACAATAAACAAGAAGAAAACGTGAAAATGACATTTAGAAGAGGGGACAGAATCACAGCAAACGACAAAATCCTGTATAAAGATATACCACTAAACGTCTCACATATCAGATATCTGGGAACCATGCTACAAAGCAGAGGCAACATATTTGATCTACACATAAAAGGAAGAACCTTAGTAGCTTTGATAACAAAATCTGAGTATAGCCACTAACCCATTCTGTCTGAACGTTCCACCAATTATAACTTACCTACTAAAGATGATATGGGAAAACGCAAAAAAGAAAACCTAGAATACATAAAGTCACATCAAGTTTCCTCAAAGGAACACTTAGTCTATCAAATACATGATAGCATGAGAGCTTTTATTTAGAGAGGGGCTTTGCCTAGACCTCTTTCTACCATGCACTGAGCATAAAAGAACACACTACAAGGACTTATCATGAAGAAACAAGAGTTACGGCCGGAACATATGTCCACCATGTCCAGGGCACGCAGTTATACATCGCCCTGCGTATTAAATTCAAGGTATACCGTGTAGTTATTTACGGCAGCGAGATCAAGGAACGCCATCATCAGACTTCAGAAAAGAACCCTACGCATAATCTGAGGTACTGGCTAGAGATTTCCAGCCTATATACTACATGAAAATTCCGGTAACCCGTAAATTTTAGATCAGGGGAACTATCAAATTTATTCCCGCTGATGAACACTATGGGTATGTATGACCAGAGGTAAATAGCCTCGCTTACCATTGTACAAACTACCGAAAAACGTCATGGGTCGGCTCAACTAAGGCTGGGAGACACCATTGGCCCGCTTGGACAAGCCACGCTCCTCGAGCGGAAAATCTATAATACAACGAATTTCAATCAATATATGAATAATGGCTTCAACGTGCACAGGATAGAGGGCTACGGTCTACCTATTCTGTGGGACGTTATTTCCCTACCAGGTTGCTCCACGAAGCATCGGGTCTTCCATACGTGGAGGATGAAATTAGGCGCCGGGCTTCAAAATTATACGCAAGTTTACCATCACACAGAAGCGCCCTTGTTAGATCATTGGGAGATTATGACCCCACTAGACGCTGATCTAGACTGCACCGGGTCCCCCGTATGGCATGCGGGTACCCTAGATAACCCAGGAGCTAATCCTATCAGCAGCTAAAGCTGAGCTCCTCATAATTCTTCTAAGCTGTTTGGCATCTAAATTTCTCCCCAACTAAAAATTAAAAAAAAAGATTTGGGTGCTAAGTACTGCATCCTCCCCTTCAACCCGAAGGTACTTCGGTAACCTCTAAATTAACTCCCAATCAAAAAACTTATATCACCTTCATCCTACAAAATTCAATTCAAATCCTACCTGTGGTAAAACCCTTAACGGGTGGGCACGCAGCAAAAGCCTTCTGGCTGTATACAGCCAGCCAGCACGAGCGAGCGAGCGAATATATGAATAAGCCACTAATACCTGTAATCACAAAGCGGTGAATCAATATATCTGGCTCACCACCCAACTGACCACCAAATAGGACCTGGCGAGAGAGAAAAGCACGGCGCAGCGTGAGGTTAACAATGGCATTCTATTTGTTGTAATTTTCCTTCAATGCTAGGATCCATGTTTCCAGTTAGTGTAGGTTAAGGTGTTAGCAATAGAACCCGTGTTCACATGAGATATTGTGGCAACCCTGTATGGGTTGTCAGACCTGGCGCCACTGGCTTAACTTTGTCCGTTGGTTGCGCTGGGGAGGGGGTTGGCTTCCTCTTCCGCAGACGACCAGCCGCCACCAGAGAGAGAGGATGTGTTGGTAGCAACCCTCCGGAACACAAACCTCATTGAATGTAAGTTGTCTGGAATTATTAAACCTCTTTTTAAAATGCATTTGTGAGTTTTCCTTCGCTGGACCTTCCACCTTTCACCACCATGCAGGTAAGCTAGTTATCAGTAAAATAACATGTCCACCCTACCGCGTGGTGTAACTAGTGTTTGTTGAGATGGTTTAGCTCTACCGCTACGGATTCCCCCCCAAAGCTAATAAATATTAAATCTATTCTAATGTAGGGTGTGACATATTGGTGGAGGCGCCGGGTAAGATCTCAAAATTTTTTTTTCTCCTTGCTTTAGTCCGGTTTTTATGAAAAAAATTTGAATGTATACGGTGGTGAAAGATGGAGGAAACATGGCCGACCGGGTGGTGTTCAATTAGCTAGAAATTCTAATCTGGTCATCGTCTCGTAATCCTTTAACTTTTGGTCTGTTTTTTATTTGATTTCTTCAATAGTAAACTTATTTCATAATATTGTGCTAAATTTTTTTTTATAACTACATGGAAATTGATAATGGACACCACGTGGTCACGTGTTGATTTTCAAGGGACGCTGTGTGAGTTTTGGCAGTAAAATTCAAAGTAAATAGTTCCTTTTTTTTGGTGTTTTTGTGAAGTATGCACTTCATTTTTGTGTTCATTCCAGTTGGTAATTCTGCTTATTTTATTCTGGTGTCCAGTGTTACTTAAAAGTAAGTCAAAATGCCTAAGAAAACGCGGCAATCATCCAATGTGCCAGTTACAATGGATTCACATGATGTAATAGCTTCGACTTCTGCTTTAGCTAATCAAAGTGCACATGTACCTAGTAATTTAGAAGTATCCATGGCACCTAATGTTAATCAGACTCAGACAATGCAAGTTTCTCGGCCTTTTATTGATCCACCCTGTTTTGACAGGATAGCACTGATATCTCCTTCAGAATTTTTGAGAAAATTTAACTTAGTTTCTACAGCAAATGGTTGGTCAGATGTACAAAAGTTGAAGTTTTTCCCATGTTACTTGCGAGACACAGCAGCACTGTGGTACCGAACTTTTTGCCATAGACACCCTGAGCATGATTGGCATTTTCTAACTCAACAGTTTTTGGCAGCTTTTCAAATGTCCAATCAAGATGAATTGTTTGAAATTAAACTTAGGCAGAGGGTACAATTAGAAAATGAACCTGTATTAGATTACATTTATGATGTATTATCCTTGTGTGACCAAGTTAACGCTGCAATGACACAAATGGAGCAGGTAAAAACTTAGTGAAAGGATTGAAACCTCAGTATGTGCAAGCTTTGCTCCCATTAAATCCACAAACAGTTGAGGAGGTTTTACAAATTATTAAAAGCGTTGATAAAGCTAATTTTTATGTGCAACATAGACAACATTTAGTACAAGCACAAACATCAACTTACACTTCTCCACCTGTGTCACCTGCACCTGTTTTATCACGGTTTGAAAGTGTAAATCACTCTGAACCAGTTATTAATGTTGTTTCCACATTGAGTGAACAGGTCGCTAAACTTGCTACCCAAATGCAACAACTTCAGTCTCAATTCACTGCTGCTGCATCTACTGTGCAGCCACCTCCACTTAAGCCTCCAAGATATCATGAAAGGAGACAACAGGCACCTATTGTGTGTTACAATTGCAACAAGCGTGGTCATATGGCACGTAATTGCTGGACTTCACCATCTGGTTCAAAAAACTCGAGAGGCCCAGCCTCCAACGACATAACCTAGAGGTACCCAAAGTAAGTTCACCTGTGTCTAATGCTGTTTCTCTTCCAGGTCAAATTTTGCAAATTTTGGGGTCCATTGGGGAGTCAAAACTTCCAATTTTGTTGGATACAGGAAGTGCAGTTAGCATTGTGAATGCAGCTCATATCAATGACATTTCTAAAATGAAACCTGTCGAGATTTTGCTTAAAACAGCTGGTAACAAGTTATTAGATGCGCCTTATCAAACAAATTTGAAATTTCAAATTAATGACTTTGTTTTTCAGGAAGATGTGTTAGTGGTTAAAGACTTGGCACATAATCTCATTTTGGGTAATGACTTTCTAACTTCACATAAAGTTACCATTGATTATTCTTGTGCAGAAGTTAAGATTCAAACTCATGAGGGAGAAATGGTACACATTCCTTTTGAAACAACATGTGGTGGTCCCTTTACAGATATTGCTGTGATTCATTGAACGATGAGGTACAGATAGTTAATAAAGTTTCTGTTGTAAAAGATGTTAAATTGCCACCGCTTACTACTTGTTTTGTGGCAGTGCAGCCTTCAGCTGATATTACAAATGAGGTTATGTTCGAGCCTTCTACCAGTATTATGCATAAGAAGAATATTTCTATTCCACCTGTAGTTTGCAAATCTTCAAAGGACTTTGTGATACCAGTACATAATAATTCAGCTGTTCCTCAAACACTTTTTGCTAAAACTGTATTAGCTAATGCTCATGAGGTTGCATTTGTTCAAAGTAACTCAGTTTCACCTAAGGATGTTACTCCATTGAACGCTCCAAAGTTTGAATTTAATGTTAATACCAACTTAACTGAAGCTCAAAAGTCAGATCTTCATAATCTGTTGTTAAAATATGAACATGTTTTTGCCACTTCATTGCAAGATTTAGGCTCAACCAATGTAGCTGAATTTAAAATAGAGGTAAAGGATGACAAACCTATTAAGCAACGACCCTATAGGGTAGCTCATAAGCAGAAAGAGATTATTTCCCAACAAGTAGAGGAAATGAAAAATGCTGGTATTATTAGAGATTCTCAGTCACCTTGGTCATCACCTGTTGTGTTGGTAAAGAAAAAAGATGGCTCTATGCGGTTTTGTGTAGATTATCGTCAACTGAATAAGGTTACAGTAAATTCAGCCTTTCCCTTGCCTCTTATTGATGACCTCCTTAGTTACCTTGGAGAAGCTAAATGGTTTGCTTCCTTAGATTTGTTGTCAGCATACTTTCAAATTCCTTTAGAGGAGAATAGTAAAAAGTATACCTCATTTGTTACTCATGAAGGGCAGTATGAATTTGAACGTTTGTCTTTTGGGCTTGCTAATGCACCAAGATTTTTCAGTTTTGTTGCTGAGAAATTGTTAGGAGACTTGAAATTTAAGAAAGCTTTAGCATATTTGGACGATATTGTTGTTTTTGCCAAAACTTTTGAACAATTATTAGAAAACTTAGAAGCTGTTTTTCAACGCTTGGAAATGCATAATTTTAAACTGAAACCTGGGAAATGTTTCTTTGCTATGGAAAAGATAAAGTTATTGGGTTTTGAAGTATCTAAAGATGGAATTTCCCCAGATTCTGAGAAAGTTACAGTGATCAAAGAACTACCACGCCCAAAGAATGTTAGAGACGTGAGAAAAGTTTTGGGTTTGTTCAATTTCTACAGGAAATTTATTAAGAATTACTCTTACATTGCCCATCCATTGATTCAGCTGACCAAGAAAAGTCAAAGTTTTATTTGGGGCCCGGATCAGCAAACAGCATTCCAGCAGTTAAAGAACTCACTTGTTTCTGCTCCTGTGTTGGCTCATTATAATCCTGGAGCCTATACAGAATTACACACTGATGCTAGTGGTCTAGGAATAGGATGTGTTTTACTACAGAAAGTAAATGATAATCTTAGACCTATTGCATATGCTTCTAGAACTTTGTCAAAATGTGAAAGAAATTACAGTGTACCAGAGTTAGAGCTTTTGGCAATCGTTTTTGGTTTAACACATTTCAGGACTTTTGTGTATGGCTATAAAGTGCATGTTATTTCAGACCATCACTCCCTTTGTTATCTGAACAATTTAAAGGATTTGACAGGCCGGTTGGCTCGATGGAGTCTAAAGTTACAGGAATTTGATTATGATATATGTTATAAATCTGGTAAGAAACATAATGATGCAGATGTTTTGTCAAGGTTCCCTGTGTTACAGCCTGAAGAGCATCAAATTGAACAACTTGATGAGCTAATTACCTGTTTGCTATCACCAGTTGAGGTTGCTCAGAAACAAAATGATGATCCAGTTCTGACTCCAATTATTAATGCCCTTAAGGATCCTGAATCTGCTCCTGCTAAGGTTCAACGTCAAGCTTCTACCTATATTTTGAAAAGTGATGTCTTGTACAGGAAAAATTCGAGTTCTACTGGTCCCTTGCATTTACTAGTCATTCCTGAGGTGTTAAAGCATGAAATTTTGTCCTCATGTCATGATGATCCACTATCTGGTCATTTAGGTTTTTCTAAAACTTTTAGTAAGATTAATTCAAGATACTACTGGATAGGTATGAAAAAAGATATTGAGCATTTTGTGAAAACTTGTCCAAGTTGTCAGTCTAGGAAGGCACCTAAGAATCAAAAACCTGCGGGTCTTTTGCAGCCTATTCCAGTTAACTTTATTGGAGAACGTTGGGGAATAGATTTGTTAGGCCCTTTGCCTCGTTCTACGTCGGGTCATAAGTATATCATAGTTGCTACAGAATATGCTTCTAGGTGGGTTGAAGCTGCCCCTCTCTCTTTGGCTACCATTCCCCAGGTTACTAAGTTCATCTTACATCAGATTATTTGCAGGCATGGGGCCCCTGCCATGTTACTGTCTGATCGTGGTAGTGTCTTTCTGAGTGAAGTAACCCAGGAACTCTTGAAAGCTTTGTCAGATTCCCCTCATTTTACTAGTTCATACCACCCTGCATGCACCGGCCTTACTGAACGATTTAACCAGACTTTACTAAATTGTCTTAGTCATTTTGTGGATTCAAATCAGCGCAATTGGTCTAATGTTTTACCATATGTGATTTTTTCATACAATTCTTCTGTTCAGGAAACTACAAAATTTTCACCATTCTATTTGATATATGGTCGTGAACCTTCCTTACCAAATCAGGTGCAACTTCAGGCCACTTCAAATGATTTATTTGTTCGGCAAACTCTGGAAGAGATTCAGAAAGCTCGTGAATTAGCCATCCATAATATTAATCAGCAACAGATTAAACAGAAAGGAAGATATGATGCTAAGCATAGAGATACTCATTTTGCAGTAGGTCAGCTTGTTAAGATTTTTACTCCAATTAGGAAAAAGGGAAAATGTACCAAATTGCTTCATAGATATTTTGGGCCTTTTGAAATTGTTCGACAAATTACTCCTGTTACTTATGTGGTTCGTCGACCAAATGCTCCTAGAGTAAAGAAACGAATGTGTAACGTCAAGAGACAAGATTTATGTGTGTAATACTGTTTGTGATGTTTGTATGCTAATTTTTTTTGTTCCATCACTCGAGCGAGTTTCTTTTCATTTGTTATTAATTGTTCTGTTGACCCTGGGTCAACAGCTTGTGGTCCGGGGGGAGGTGTGGCAACCCTGTATGGGTTGTCAGACCTGGCGCCACTGGCTTAACTTTGTCCGTTGGTTGCGCTGGGGAGGGGGTTGGCTTCCTCTTCCGCAGACGACCAGCCGCCACCAGAGAGAGAGGATGTGTTGGTAGCAACCCTCCGGAACACAAACCTCATTGAATGTAAGTTGTCTGGAATTATTAAACCTCTTTTTAAAATGCATTTGTGAGTTTTCCTTCGCTGGACCTTCCACCTTTCACCACCATGCAGGTAAGCTAGTTATCAGTAAAATAACATGTCCACCCTACCGCGTGGTGTAACTAGTGTTTGTTGAGATGGTTTAGCTCTACCGCTACGGATTCCCCCCCAAAGCTAATAAATATTAAATCTATTCTAATGTAGGGTGTGACAATATATCGTTGCTTTGTACAGTTTGAAGTTTAGAACGTGCATACCTCATTCGAATTACCTTTGAATTGTGTGTATTTAATTATTTAATTAACTGTAATGCCGGTTTAAAAATATACTTTACATCGGATTTTTACCTGCGATACTTATATAAGCCACAGAAGAATATCCGACTGGCTCAGCCATTGTCGGGAAGTGTGCTTATCCTCAATGGACAATAAATATATAAACAGGGGCAAAATGGCAGAGCCGGCCATGTCGTTTGATTGAGGACTGTAAAATTGGGAAGAGGAAGTATCAGCGTGGCCGCTTTATCCAAGGAAACTGGATCCTTGAGCTGATCGACGTGGATACTAAAGAAGTGAGGGGTTGAGCATGCCCTAATAATTGAAAAGTTGGTGCCATCTTCTTTGATTTCATTGAGAAGCACATGGAGTTCCCTACACAATCCACAACGGCTGCTGGGGTGGATACAACGGTTTAATGTCACGGATTTGTGTTCCACCTAATTGTAAATCAAAGCTTGGTTTTGTAGATCCAAAACGAAATGACCGCTCTAAAAGCATGAGTCCAGCTGGCGACCTTTCCGGATTCACCTAGAAAGGGGCGGTGTTCGACACAATCAAATGGACGTACATTTAGTGGAGTATTTGTGGCGCCAAGACTACAAAAACAAGAAAGCTGATACATTTTAATAGCTGATCGAGGGCATCTGGGACACTTCCTGTGGTTTAGTTAAAACATTAGCTTAGTTTAGATAGTAATATAGTTATACTTTAGATCAATGAAAATGATCGAAGATATCCGGGAGATATACCCTGTGGTTTAGTTAAAACGTCAGTTCAGTTTAGGTAATAGTAGTTACATTTTGATCAGTGAAAGCTTTGGCTAGTACATTACACGTTTGGAAAAAACAGCACGATGGTAATTAAATTGTTCTTACACACCACCCGGGTGTAGGCCAAATTTTTGACAGGTGGAGTCAGAGTGAAAGATTGAATGCCATAGCAGAGGCAGAGAGTAGAATTCGCTTGCACTAATACCAAGGACAGCGGTGGCGGCAATCTACCAAACCTTGAGAAATAACGGCATATTGTGCATTTATTCAAAAAGTATACAAGCAAAATGATCTAATATCTTACTTTCATATGCTTTTCTCTATGCTTTTACAAACACTCACTGCTCTCTATACTTCATGTTAATCCAGATAATATTCTTTTCAGTGAGTACAAGGGAATATGGGAATGCAGTAGACTGTACTGACGTCGTCCTTAGTTTATGTGGCGATGGAAACAAATCGGAAAAGTGTATTAGTCCGCCGGCGGAGGGAATAGTCGCCCTATTTTATCCAGCACGCGGCGAACATGTGCGCTGTCAACGAATTTCTATGCAAAGCTTTCCTTGGAATTTTTTATGTTCGAGTAGCTTATGTGGTAGCACTTTTGCGTTAAGATTAAATGCAAAGGTGTGCATACTGTGCAAAATATTTTTCCTTCTGTGCATTAAAAAGTGACTGAATGCTTACAACAGTTACTTAAATATTTTATTTCTTCGCATAACCCTCATTTATAAATAAAAACTTAAGGCACAGGTCCTTCTACGGAATAATAAGGCTAAAGAATTGCGTGTAGCCACTTTGGTAATGACTTCAAAGTTCTATCGGCATGCCACTGAAAAAGAAAAGAAAAATATTTTGGTAACTAATTGGAATCTGACAACGGACGAATTCCTTAAACGACTTCCACTTCCGAATTTTCCTTTGATAATTCCCGCGCCGTGCGGACGCTGTGGACCCTTAGCACTAGTGGTACCTCTGACGTTACCAGAGGAACCTCGGGCCGAACTGCCGAGCCCCTCCCGTCGGGGAGTTGTTCGGATTGGGTTGGACTCGAGGGGGCAGTGTGTTCCCGACACCCATGGGTAATTGGGTACTTCCGGCCAGGCTACGGTCGCCAGGAGGGGGTAGAGGGTTGCTTAAAAAATCTCGGGTACTAGCCTGCAGAGCTAGTAGAAGGTGTACTAAATCACCAGGCGGCCCCGCCGAGGTTTTCGGTAGTCTTCCCTGCGTGATTGACGCGCATAAGTGCCGTATCCACTTCTATCCCGTCTTGACGATTTGCTCAGCGAGGGGGGGGGGCTTTTTTAAGAAATCAGATATTGCCCTATGGAAAGAGCCCCGGAGTATCCATCGCTCCCGGGTAGAAGGAGGCCCGGGTCCTTGGTCCTACGGGTCCAGGACTAACGTGAGTATTTCCTCTGCACATAACTAAGAGTTACTTTTTTCTGTTTCTTTTCAAATTCAAAAGCTATGTCGTGAAGAATGGCGTTGAAGCATGTTTTTCTAAAGCTCGGGAATCGGGATTATTGTTGCTTTTGAATAATCTTGATTCTGATAATTCATCAGATTGCGGTGGTCAATGTTTGACCAATGAAGCTTCTAAGAGCTCCCAGGTCAAAAGAAAATAAGAAACCTACAAAACATAGGTATGGAGGAAGCATACTATAATTTAGTTTTGATATTTTGAAACAATAACCGTCCATAAAAGCATAAGCATTACCTATATTGTAAATATCGGCTCGATCTAGCCCCAAAAGTTACCGTTCTCAAAGAAAAGTTACAACAAAAATTTAAGACACGACTTTCATAAGTGCACAAGTCCACTTTCTGGCACTATATGAGTTATATATATCGTTGTAATAGTCTCACAGGGCTCTTTTTAAATTGTAATTTACGTCCTCCAACGTTAAGTCATATCGGACGATAAATGAAGTTGGTGAAATGATGCTCAAATGAGTCCATGGTCCATGGAGCTTAGAGCTACCCGACATTCCTGTTTAGGTATAAGGGAAAACCCCGGAAAAACCCTATCCAGGTAACTCACCCTGACCAAGATTCGAACTCGGGACCTCTTGAAAGTGAGGCAGACACGCTACCAAGGCGGGCTCACAGACCTCTGCCGCATGACATTAAAAAGTCTCAAGTTTCAGGCATTTCCACTTGCTACTGAGAGTTTTATTGCTACACAAGTTCAGGGACAGCAACTCAGACAGGCATCGTGCGCATAATCATAATACAGGACTCATCCAAGATCATTAAAGTATGTGATGTTCAACAGTCTATGATCAAGGACTATAAGATGGCTTTCAGCAAGGTGAAGGAACCTATGCCAGTGGCCAAAAAGCAAGAGAAGTGGAAAGTGACTACATATAAGATTATTGAATATAGATCAAACATTGTTACTGATAGCAAGATCTCTAGTGGTTTAATGACAGAGACATTCATAATCAAAGGAAACACAAAGCTTGCTGAAACCATACTGAAGAAAGCTTACGGTACAGAAATTCCTCTTGAGTTGCGAAAGCCAAAGACATGTCAAAGTATCTTGCTTCAGTTCTTCCTGAAAAACAATGCTAATTTCAAACTCTGTGTGATAAATATAGCAAAGAACAGATACCCACAGGGAAAGAATCAGGAAATGAGGTGTGGGATTCAGATTTGGATAACTGAATGGATGTAATGTCTATTTTTGTGATGCTACAAATAAAACGCGGTTCAACACACATATGAGTACCATACAATATTTTCACCATTCCTTGCATCTTTAGAGATAATTCCTCTATGAATATGATAATACGAGGGGGGGGCACCCAAAAGAAACCGGACTCCGAGAGCGCTGCTACTCGTAGACATAGTGCAGGGTTCTCACGCAAATGGTGTTAGTAGAGACATCCACGAAACAGCTGTGCAGACGCCGTCAGTGTAGAGTTGCACGAGCAAGTGTGGGTGTTGTGTTTCTCTGACTGTTGGCGGGTTACTTCTGCGAAGTCGTTATGGCAACTTTAAAAGAACAAAGAGTGTGTGTGAAATTTTGTTTCCTGCTCAAAAAAAAACTGCAACGGAGACAAATGAAATGCTTCAGGAAGCTTCCCAGGAGGACGCTATGAGCCGCACACAGGTTTTCGAGTGGTTTGGGCGCTTTAAACGTGGTGAGATATGGGTTGAAGACCAAGCTCGTTCTGGACGCCCTTCAACATCGCGAAATGAAGAGAACATTGAAAAGGTCCGCCAAAAGATCAACGAGGATCGCCGCCAAACGATCGACCAAATTTCAGCAGCGACAGGAATCAGTTGGAGCTTCTGCCAGCGGATTTTGAGGGAGTATTTGCACATGAGACGTGTTGCTGCTAAATTTGTTCCGCGCCTTCTCACACAGGAGCACAAAACCATCCGCATGAATGTGTGTCAGAACTTGAAAACAGAGACTGCACGTGATCCAAACTTCTTAAACAAAGTCGTTACAGGGGATTAGAGTTGGTGTTACGGGTATGACCCAGAAACCAAGCAAGCGACAAGCCAGTGGAGGAATCCCAACTCTCCCAGACCAAAAAAAAAAAAAAAAGCAAGTCAAGTGAGGTCAAATGTGAAGAAGATGATCATTGCCTTTTTTGATGTTCGTGGAATTGTGCATCGGGAAATCGTACCCCCTGGCCAGACTGTTAACCAGCACTTTTACTTGGATGTTTTAAGGCGTCTGCGAGAGGATGTGAGGAGGAAACGCCCGGAACTTTGGCGATCAGGTGACTGGTTTCTGCATCACGACAACGCTGCAGCACACATGGCCTTACGAGTGACCCACTATTTGGCATCTCAGAGGTGGTCTGTCGTTCCCCACGCTCCGTATTCGCCGGACCTAGCCCTGTGCGACTTTTTCCTATTTCCACGAATGAAAAAAAAGCACTAAAAGGGGAGTGTTATGACGATGTGGAGGCGGTAAAAACAGCTTCGCAAAGGGCACTGGACAATATCAAACTTGAAAGTTTCAAGCATGCTTCCAAAAGTGGGAAAAGAGACTTGACAAGTGCATCGCATGTAATGGAGAGTATTTTGAATGTGACTCAAGTAATTTTGTAAAAATGTTCATCAATAGAGTTTTTATGACAATCCGATTTCTTTTGGGTCCCCCATCGTACAGTACTTTCAATGCATTTGTACAGCCAGATGAGTTTCATAACTGCACAAGACCAACAAATCCATTGTAAATATTATAACAAAGTACCAATGTTAACTGAAATTAATGAACAGTAAAACATATATGAGCCATAGATCATGTCTTACAAAAATCATAATATTGGCACATCATTTTCAGAAGTTATGAAGCTTTTGTTGATTTTCTCGAAACTTAGTTGACTGGACTTGTGCACTTAGGAAAGTCATGTCTTCCATTACAAGCACACACCTTGTCATAAAGGGTGTTTAATATGTTGTCCTCCTATATCCACATGTTTCTGGTATCTTCTATGGGTTGCACAGAAATAGAAAGGAATAGAATAATTTAATAGAATAAAGTCAGTGTTTATAACAAGCACAAAGCTTTACTTAAGGTTTCACTTACGTTTTACAGTACATTTTGCAGTTCTAAACACTTGAATATCTATTGGTACTCTAAAATAGCGACTAAGTATGCAGCAAATCATTGCAAATTTCCCAACAAACGCAGTGAGAGCTAGATTTTTTTTTGGCGGGGGGGTGGGAGGTCCATTTATAGCCCACCTTTAACTGCAATGGTCATATGTGCGTTCGTTCTCATTAGGAACATACCGCCTATTGGCGAACGTGTTAACTCGTAGATATTTGGTTGCTGGTACTTTGGATTTTTTTATCGTTAGATCACGCACACATTCGCACTCTCAAGCCGGGGAATCTTCTTGGTTGGAGTAAAATCCACACCCCCAGCCTAGAATCGAACCCAGGACCCCTTGCACAGCAGGCAGGTGGTCCACCAACTGAGCTACGGGGACAGCCAAATGTTTTCCTTAATAAAGAAACTAATATATAATGGATAACAATATTTCTTCTTAATAATTATGTTTCAATCGTTTTTCATTTGAAAGGAGTAGACATTTCTCTGAGGAGCATTAACATATCTGTTTCAGTAATGTAATATTTATGAACAATGACAACTTGTTTTCTACATGTATGCGAGCAGAACTGAACACATTACGTCTTGTTTTCTTTCTAACACGGGCAAGAATTGCGATGATTTTTTCGAATTATTACTTAAAATTTGAAACCACAATCTCTCCTGGAGTTGCTGCTGCTCCACCTCCTCCTCCGCCTCCTCCTCCTCCTAATTATCATCATCATCACCATCATCATTAGTATCATCAGCAGCAGTTCTTCGGTGTCATTACTTTTATGCATGACTATGTTTGTTGCCATTTATGATTGATAAATTGTTAATTTATGAAAAACATTTCCAACATTACTTGGACAGCCAAATATTAAATAACCTATATTAAATATATCTATGTATATTTCTTCCACAACCAAAACTATCCACTGCCTAGTCGTTTCCCATAGGCTATTTATCTTCTCTCCATTACTACCCAATTCCATATATCCCTCCTTTGATTGGTTTCTACTTTTTGTTGGCCTCCACGCATATGCAATATTTGTTTACTCACTATCATGAGCGGAATGGCTCAGGCGGTTTCGTCTGTGGCCCGCACTTGGTAGGTCCGAGATCGATTACCGTGGCTGCCCTACCGACCAATGTTTTTTTTTCGGGAGTCTTTCTGGGTTGCCAGGCAAATGTTGGGTAGTGCATCCCCAAATTTCCTATCCCTCCATTGCATCTCCATTATCATTTCACATCGTCTCTCATCTGGTGGTCTCTTTCAGGGTAGAAATCTCGGCGGAAATCTCGGCGCTGTATGGCAGGATGATATGCTCCTGGTAAGCACTTCCTTCTTCGGTCTCTGGGCCGGCCTGGTGGGCCCTTTAAGGATCACAGTACTATGATGTCAGTTGTATTGGCCTGCCGGGGTGTTTCCTACTGGTAAAAAGTAGAGGGCTTGCTCTCTGAACTGTCATGACTCCTTGGTCAGCCGTCCTCGGTCTCCTGTCGCCTCATCCTTCCTCTTGACAATGCCCTACTTGGGGCATAGGTACAATAGATCAAGACTGGTCGCAGTGCCGAATCCTCTCCATGTTCGTATCATGTTCGCAATTTTGTAGATGCATTATTTCATTTACTTCCCTTGAATCTCCTGTGAGCTTCCTGCTACACTTCATACTCTGTCAAAAACTATCTGGTTTATTATATTTGTATAAAATCCTAAACAGATCTTCCACTCATTAACATAAAAAGTATTTTAAATTATTTCAGGAGTGTATTATTTCCTCTTGATATATATAGTATTTGCGAATAGTAAAACATCACACTTTACAAAACAAAAAAACAAAAAATCTCACTTGTGTGATGTTTCACACTTCTTATTCAGTACATTGAATATTAAGCAGCCAACGTTGCTCTTTCACACTTTGAATGTCTATTATTGCTTGGAAATCAACTTGAAATTTTGAGCCATGTTGAACAACGAAAGTAAACCAATAAATTCTTCTGAAGCCTCAAGAGCTGTCTTACCTTCAGCTTGCTAAACAATTGAACACACAGTTTTATTTTTCATAATAGATAAATGTTTCGATCGACATGTTACAGATGACCAATTAGAGCAGATTCACCTCTAATAAACAACCAAATAAATAGAATCAGTTTGTTTCTAGACAGTACATTCGCCTTCAGGGACAACACGGCTGTTTAGTACTCTAAATTGTGCTTTCTACAGACTTTGGTATCCCGCTGTAAGGACGCGCGCGAAATAACAGGTTCACCGTTTGTAGACAGCGCCACTGTCCGGGCAGGAACATTGACAAACGAATAGTTTTGGCGGGGGAACTTCTGAAAGCCCCGCAGACGGATTTGAAGCCGCGAACTCATAAACTAGACGCCAGAGTGGTAAACATTAACCACTAGAGATGAAAAAGCATAACGTGTTAAATACCATAGTCTTTCTTTCTTTCTTTCTTTCTTTTTTTCTTTCTTTCTTTTTATTTATGTATTTATATATTTTGTTTATGTATTATTATTATTATTATTATTATTATTATTATTATTATTATTATTATTATTATTATTATTATTATTATTATTATTATTATTATTATTATTATTATTATTATTATTATTATTATTATTATTATTATTATTATTATTATTATTATTATTATTATTATTATTATTATTATTATTATTATTTACCAATTCTTGTGACAACTTATTTCTTTCATAGTTGGAATCAGCGTAGAAATGAAATGTGTAGTGTTTAACGCCCGCTTTTACTACATACGGCACCGCAGGCGATGGCACTGATGATACATGAGATGAAGATGAAGCACTGGTGGAATGAGATGGCGGGGGAAACCGGAGATCACGGAGAAAACCCGCCCCAGCGTCGTGTTGTCCACAACAAATCTCACTTTGCAGTCGCCTGGGATCGAACCCGGGCCGCCTTGGTGAGAGCCAAGCGGTCTAACCACTGAGCCACGGCGCGGCCAAGAAAAGCGTAGAGTTAAGGTGAACAGGAAAGGAAGTAAGAAAAGATGTAGAAAGAAGTAAGTGAAGTGGTGAAAGAAGCATTAACATAAAACGTTTTGTTTTATTAATCAGACTTTTAACTACCTGGATACACTTAGTCTCATACGACAATAACCTTCTAAATACTATCATAATGTTATGATTTGTAACTATATATTATTATCATTATTACATATTCAAATTGTTATTTCTCTTAATACATATCTCTGGTGCCCGTTGTCATTCACAGAAATAGGTTGAGGGTAAAAAAAAAGTTCACCTGCATTTTGCTGCATTTGGTGAACAGGATAAAGATCCACATTTTCAAATTTAATATTTAGCTGTATTTCATAAATATTATACTAACCGCAAACCTTTTCATGCCATACTTAAAAATATTCAGGAACCAGAACTTAGAACTTCAGGTTGAAATAATTTTCAAGTGATACACTTTAACACACTTTTCGAACATCATTATGCCAAGCTATTTATAAGATATTCAATACTTAAATCAAAATCAAATCTTTCAGGTGCCAGTCTGTTTAAAAATGCAGAATGTGTGACCTTCCGGTCTTCAGGTACATCTATGGTCTAATGCATAATTTCGTTCAATAGGTATGTGATATGAAACATATTAGACTGTCGAACCCAAAATCTGTAGGTTAATAACCTGTTCACTGATGCCTTATATATGATTTCGAAAGAAAGGACTGGTGAAGACATGTACAGACTTTTTTGGTGGACGTTATCCTGCAGCAGGTGTTAGAATTCGCAGATTAGAACTTTTGCAGTTCCATGGGGCGACTCTGGGAGTGCCATGGCACTTTCGTAAAAAAGAGAAGAAATATGATTTTAAATTATTTGTCTTCTAAAACGGTCGTGCTTACTACTGTTAAAGTCGTATTAAAATGTCTTGTCTAACAACAAAGAACCACTGAAGCTGAAGGAAATGACTACAAGTTCTAACCATTATGTTATTTCCAAGCATTTTGTTGTGATATCTAATGCGGATTTAGGTCATGCGTGTTGAAACATTAACACTATGGATATGTTGCTCGATATTGTATTTGTAAATTTTACAGCAGTTCGATATCTGCTGAAGAAAACTTCCGACGTGTGATTAGTTCCTCATTGTCACTGCAGGTAGCGCATAGTGTCAGTTCATGTGTAGAATAGAATAGAATAGAATAGAATCTTTATTGTCACATAACGTTTACATTGTCAGCCTAGCTGGTAAACTGGTGAGTCGTCAGGTTATACATAAAAGAAATTTAAAAGAAAGAAAAAGAAAAAACTAATTCTAATGTATATGTACCTAAATTATCAATTACAAGTAATAATAATAAATAATAATATTAAATAATAATAAATAACAAATAATATATAAATAAATAAATAATTATCAATTACAAGTAGTTATGATATTGTGTCATCCATGAATTCCTGTATGGAGTAATATGTCTTATGTAATAACAGATCTTTTACACTTTTATTAAATAGTTTCAGAGTTTTTATTTCTTTGAGTCGTTGAGGTAATTTATTGTATATTTTTATACCCATATAATGGGGTGTTTTTTCATATAATGTTAATCTATGCATGGGGTATTTTATGCTGGACTCTTTCCGAGTGCCGTAATGATGACGATTTTGTTTTTGGATAAATTTCTCATAATTTTTATATACATAGGTGGATAACTCTAAAATATATACTGAGGGCATTGTTAGAATTTTTAATTTTTTGAATAGTGGTTTGCATGAATCTTTAAAGTTAGCATGTAACATTATACGTATTACCTTTTTTTGAATTTTAAAAACAGTTTCCCATCCCGATGCATTTCCCCACAATATTATACCATAGGCCAAGATCGAATGAAAATAGCTGTAATATACAATTTTTTTTGTTTCTATATTCATCATATTTGTCAGGCATAACATGTTATAGCAGGCCGAATTCAATTTTTTGGTTATATGTTCAATATGGATATTCCATTTTAAGCATTCATCTATGTGCATTCCTAATATCTTACTATAACCCTTTATTGTAGAACTATTATTATTGTCTACATTATCTTGTTTCAGATTAGCATTAGCAGCAGTTTTAAATTGTATAATACTAGTTTTTGTTTTATTTAAGCTCATACCATTATCAGTGAACCATTTGTCTAAGTTATTTAATGTATTGCTTATATCAGTTTGCAAACTATTATGACTTATATTTTGTAAAATAACTGATGTGTCATCTGCATACAATATTGGATACCCATTTATACTTTGAGGTAAATCGTTTGTGTAAAGTATATAAAGCAGAGGACCCAGCACAGAGCCTTGCGGTACACCACTGGTATTTTCTCTCCATTTTGATTTATAAATTCCAGTGCTACATTTACTAATTACACTTTGTTTGCGATTGGACAGGTATGAATGAAACCACTTTAAGTTTTCATCTTTTATATTATAATATTCAAGTTTTTTTAAAAGAATTTGATGACTTACGCAGTCAAAAGCCTTCGAAATGTCACACATTATTGCAGCAGTATTTTTTTGTAAATCTAAATTTAGTGCTATTTCATTTACTAATGTGGTTACAGCTGTAATTGTTGATAAATTTTTTCTAAAACCATGTTGGCAATCATTTAATATTTAATTTTTTTCCAAAAAAGCTTTTAGTCTAACATATACTAATTTTTCTAATATTGTTGAAAAACTTGTCAAGACTGATATTGGGCGATAGTTTTCTTGTTCATATGTACCACCTTTGTGCTAAGGAGTTATTAATGCATATTTCATTCTTTCTGGAAAAATGCCATAATGAAAAGATTGGTTAAATATTTTTGCAAGTGGCTCACTTATTTTATTCCCAATTATTTTTACAAGCCTAGGTGGCAGATCATCCCATCCACTAGAATTTTTTGATTTCAAAGTTGCAATAATGTTTTTTACGTCATTTGTTGTTACATATCCAAGATCAAAAACCTGTGTGTTGGGTGTACTCTTTTCCACATTCTTAAGAGCATGAGGCATGCATGGGGGTGTTTTTCGAATTACATTTGGAATATTCGTAAAATATTTGTTCAATGATTCAGCCATATCTACTGAAATAGCTTTACTTAGTGATTTATTTTGTTGCTTGTTTCTTAGCCCTAATTCACATTTAATTAACTGCCATGTGGCTTTACTTTTGTTTTGAGCTTGTTTTATATAATTTTCAATGGCCATTTGTTTGGCTCTCTTTATGACTTTTTTATAAATGTTACTATAACTCGAATAATAATGTTTTAGCTGTAAGTTATTCGATTCTTTGGTAAGTCTATACAATAATCTTTTCCTTGCACTCGAGACCTTGATACCCGGGGTACACCAGTTTAGCGAGAAGTTTTTATATTTTTGTTTGGATACTTTTTTAGGAAAACAATGATTATAAACAATAAATAATTGATTTAAGAATGCATTGTAATTATCATCAACAGTTTGTGATATGTCGAAGTGCCAATTTATATCTGCGATCTGATTTTTAAAATTAGTTATGTTTTCATCACTAAATACTCGCATTGTTTTATATTTTTCATTTTTTTCATTTTTTATGCATTCATTCGGAAAAGTAACAAATAACGCTTTATGATCAGAGAAACCAGTTTCGACTGTTATGCATTTTCCACTTTCATATAAACTATTAGTTATTATATTGTCAATACAAGTATTAGTTGTGGTGGTTACTCTGGTTGGTTCTTTGCATTGAGGGCTAAACCCATACATTTCAATAACATTTAAGAATTTGTTTGCCATTCCCTTCTTTAATAAACAATGTGAGTTTAGGATGTCTATATTGCTATCAGTTGCAATTATGATGTGTTTACCCTTTTCTTTGTGTAGTTTTATTAATAGATTTTCAAATTTTTTAAAAAAGATTTCAAAGGTGTTGTAATGAGGCACTCTATATATAGAGACAGCAATGATCTTCAGCTCAATTAGTTCAATTGCGGATACTTCAAATACGTGGTCTTCTTGACATACTTTTAGATCTTCTCTTATTTTTATCGTTATATTTTTACACAAACAACTTTTAACAAGAATGCATGAACCTCCCCGCTGTCCTGTTTTCCTAATGTAATAGTCAGCTATATTATAACCTTGTAGTTTGTTTAGTAATAGAGAATAGTTTAGTGTAGAGAAATAACGTCGCTATAATCGCTGGTGCACATATCGCATCATATAACCTTCAACTATTTCTTTCATTCACCGTTGGGTAGGTATCTCTTACACGTATGTTTAATGACGTTAATAATTTAAATATACCAAATGAATAAACATAAATCCACAAATTAATGTCGGCATTATTAGTGTATTCAAGCTTCTGCCACTACTGTTTACATCGACATCGCAAGGATCACTTCAATACAGAATTTATCGAGAGCCTGTATATAACATTTATGGGAACACACGAGGCCACAGTGAAAACGAACACATTTTCAGTGTAAAAATGATATCCTAACTATGAGTGCTTTACTTTATGACCACTACAAGTCTATGGCATTTTAGTTCAAGGTCTACGGATGCTATTTCTGAATCTATTAAAAAAGGAGAGAGAGAGAGAGAGAGAGAGAGAGAGAGAGAGAGAGAGAGAGAGAGAGAGAGAGAGAGAGAGAGAGAGAGAGAGAGAGAGAGAGAGAGAGAGAGAGAGAGAGAGAGAGAGAGAGAGAGAGAGAGAGAGAGAGAGAGAAAGAGAGCCAGCTGAAAGGCAACATAAGAAAGTTGTGCAGAAATAATGTTAAGTCGTTCATTAATCAAATGAACAGGGGAGACTTGGCATGTATAATGGTATCACTTCAAACTTTGTAATTAGAAAAAAAGAAAAGATGTTAATCGTGCTCCTTTGCTTTTACGTAAGGTTACATCCATTATTGTAGATCATGATAATCCTAAGCTTGGAAATTAATTGTTCTTTCACACTGGCCGTGTGTAGGCTAAAGTACGGAAAGGTAGAGTCAGACTGAAAAATTCAATGCCATAGCCGGGATTTGAACCACGGATCTTCTGGTCTCCGTCCAGCCACTCTAACCATTGAGGTACTATGGCCAACGTGCCGATTGGACATTAAATTCTCCAACTGACTCGTATTTTTCCCGGTAAACCACTTAGGAGTTCTCATAGACATATAAGACAACTGCCTTAATGGCGATTTACTATGCTGTAAATACTTTAAGGCCCGGGCTTTATAGTTAACCACTATTAAGTCAAATAATGGAAATTAATTGTTCTTTCATACTGGCCGTGTGTAGGCTAAAGTATGCAAAGGCAGAGTCAGACTGAAAAATCCAATGCCATAGCAGGATTTGAACCACGGAACTTCTGGTCTCCGTACAGCCACTCTAACCATTGAGCTATTATGGCCAACGTGCCGATTCTCCAACGAGTCAGTTGGAGAATTTAATGTCCAATCAACATGCTGGCCGTAATAGCTCAATTGTTAGAGCGGCTGGAAGGAGACTAGGAGATCCGTGATTCAAATCCCGGCTATGGCATTGAATTTTTCAGTCTGACTCTACCTTTCAATCCTATGCTTGTTAAATTCGGTTCATGTTATTTTAACTCTGAAGTGTATCAAGAAGCTAATTTTAGGAAAAGAGATAAAAGTTCACTTGTTTCATGGTTTAAGTTACAGCAGAAATACAGTGAAAGATAAAGAAAACTAAATACAATGACTTGATGAAATTGCGGAAATATATACGCCCATCTATCATGACTTTTATAACAGTCTTCGTCATGAGAGGGTTGATGACGAAAAATGTGAAAATTTGGAAACAGAGCTGGTTTACATATCTGAAGATGTTAAATGAAGGAAAAGCCTATTTTACACCATTATTTTCAGTTAGTATATTTTTTGTTCTCGTAAACAACCAAAGTCAAGAAAACTAATACTCACAATGGTTCAAGAATTCGACATAGACTTGAAATCCCGTAATTTAAGTCCGCATAAAATATCAACCCATAGTGTTAACTACTTCCGATATTTTGGAGAAAAAAAAAACAGAACATGACACTTATCTCAAAATGAACTTTGTTTGGAATCTGCCGTTATTATTCTAAGCGCCTTAATTTATAAAACGCCATATTAAGTACCGCAGCCTCCAAAGATATTAAATGCATGCAGTTAATAAACAATAACATAAGACTTACATGACGTGTAGAGTTATATAGGTTCATTAGAGTATGACTCAATAGGCATTATATGTCTCCCTTAGGTGCCTCATTTATACACACATATAGACACGCACACACAGAGAGAGAGAGAGAGAGAGAGAGAGAGAGAGAGAGAGAGAGAGAGAGAGAGAGAGAGAGAGAGAGAGAGAACTTGACATTTAATGCTTGCCTTCAAAGGATGTTATAAACTGAATATTACAAGATTGACATGTTAACAGGCAGTTGTAAGGTTAGCTGCAACTGAGGTAGGGAGCTCAGGCCGTAACCCTTGGGATGTGCCGGATTCGGTAAACAAATCTGCCCAAGGCATTTTTTCGCGCTTTGTCTTGGTCTCTGGGCGAATGCTGGGTTAGATGCTTTACTTTCCGCCACTTCCTCACCTTCTCTTTCATTTCACTTTCATTTCAATCCGATTATTTCACGATCGGAAGTGTCGGCAATGAACTAGTCTGCCACTGTCATGTGGGGATTTTACTCACTTTGACTGCTGTTCTCGGCTTTAGGGAGCGTTGTAGTCACCTATCCTAGCGGGAACGCCAGCTGTGAATCTCAAGCAGCTGACGGCTGCCCAAACCGTGGCGCCAAGATGAATATGCAGCTCAGGGGTCTTCACGCTGGGTCAGGGCACTCGCCAAGGTTCCAGCATATCCGTGATGTGCTCCCATCTCATCCTATCCTCCCACGGTTCTCACTTATAGCAGTCTATCTTTAGATTCAGTGTAGAATCTTCTCCTCTTCTAATCCAATCAAAGGATGCCTGAGAAAAGGTTGTTTTTACAAATTCTACAGGAATCTTGTTGAATAAAACTCACTCTAATGAAAATCTGAATTCATGTGCCATTGCTCTCCTAATTTTAATTGCATTTATGTCGCATGAATAACCTATCTCTACCCTATCTTCATATTTGATATTTTAATCTAATTTGCGAGGTTTATATACAAGAAAACAAACTTGATAAGATCGTTTTGCCAATCATTCCAGATGTCATCAAGAAATTGGACAGACCGTTTACGTAATGTGATGAACAATTAACAGAGAAGATTATCGCAAAGGATAAGAAACAGGTTTTGGGCAGAAGCTGTTCGTCTGTAGGGCACATGTGTACGTGTCCTTCAGTGAAGATTATTTAATGTTAATAAGAGTAACAATTTATTTGTATTTCCACGCTTAATATATAGGAGGGCATTTCATAAGCAATGAAACTATTTTTATTTTCCGAATAATAGAATTTTTGTTTAGGTGAATATATGTGTTTAAAGAAATGGAAACCACCACCAGATTGCGAGTGACGGCTGACTAGTAGGCACCGCATGCCAAAGTTAGTATTATCACGGAATCTGTATTTCAAAGTTGATGTAAGTAAAGTTGAGTAGCATTCATACATAAAATAGTAGCAGTAATGCTCGTTGGTGTCATGCCAAGCTACGAGAAGCATCGGGTATTATGGCAAGCCTTATCGTACATTATTGCAAATAGGTTTTTTTTTTTAAATTTTTATTCACATCATGACCAATATACATCTCGACTAATGATGTTTGTCTCATATATGAATAACCACACAAGCAAAAATGGCACATAGGATGGAAACTTAAGATGTGGATGCATAGAAATTTGCTCCCTGTCACATAATGAAGTCCAGAGTCTCACACAGAGGTGTAACTGATAGCTTTGGAGTACTGTTAAACTGATGAAAGTGTTGGACAGTGGCGAAATTATCCGCACTTACTAGTACTTCTGCATCAACAGCAGCGGATTTGAACACGAAGAAGCCCAAATTGCCACACAAGAAAAGCACAAATACCACATGAGTTAGATAAGATCAAAGACTGTACTTGATACGCGCCATGCCTTATATCCTTGGAGTAATTCTAAAGTAAAACAAATGACATGTTAATCGACTAATTGTAATTGACTAAATTAGAACAAGAGTTAATGAACCAAAAGTAAAGAATCAATCGAATGACGGCACCGCAGTAGTTCACCACGAAGGCACGAGCTTCTATCACCCAGGAAGGTCATGATAGTTTTGGCTAATGACTACCAACATATCCTCACATTGTTTCACGAAGCCTAATGTAGCGGGCACAAGTTGAGTTGGGCATTTGAGCTGCCATTGCTGTTACCAGGGAAGAAGTTGAATCTGGGTTGGGCGACTCGTTCTGGCGACAGCTACTTGCTTACATCATGAAGCGAGTCGTATTATTACTGCTCAGTGCAGAACTAAAAGCTTTTACAGAAACACCAGAAGGCTTAATAGGCTGACTGCATTAGCTTGGCTCTCCCTGAAAGAGGATTGAATGGTGAAATTCAGAGTTAAAGAAAACGTTACAGAAGATTTTACTTCTGTCAAAGATAGAAGAAGGTATGTAATATACAAACATTAAATCATCAGATACCTATGTATTTTTTCTGTACATATTATGCTGTATTTATTTACCTTTGACCTCTATTATGTCCTCGCCTTAATCTTATATCACAAGACACCACAGGTTGTCGGAACAACGTGGATTACCTGCTCTACAGGTTTCCTTTGTTAATCACAAACAAATGACTTCTACGAAGAATGCGGCCTGTGGAAGCTGTGTAAAGTATATCGTACTAAGTGGCTTTTCACACCCATGACTGGCATTTCTTTTATGTTGTGACTTGATTGACAGATCGCATACATAAGTGTACATACTGAGTAGAGAGAATTTCCATTTGCTCTCTGGTAAGCAGACCATGTCACAACATTGTAGTATCCCTTTCGAGAATCAATTATGTAAAAATTTCACTTAATATTCTAAAAACTATCTGTCCTGTTTGTCAAATGTTCTAAATGGAATCCATATTCATAAAGGTTAATTATATCCGCCATTCCAATAGTTGAAGTTTGCTACATTATTAAGAAATAATATCCCTTAGTGTACATGAAACTTGTATACAAATGGAACCCCTTTGACGACATTCATTTAGCGCACTAAAAGTAGTTTCAGTTCCGATTTTCTTACTCTGCTTAGTGAAAAAATATCTTTATTGAGAAATTTAATGTGCCGTTGCAGCCATTTATCATGATCACATATATCTGATGTTTCATTAGCAAACTCCATAGATGATTGTTTTTAATTGATTTGAGTGTCTCTTAACGTAACTACATTTTTTACCTACGGTTTGCTGTTACTTAGAACAAGTTCTGACCAAATTCCCTTGATAAGTCGTAAAAGTGGATCATACTTTTAAGGTGGGCCAATATTTTGCAAAAACAGATCCCTGTTTACTCTACATTGTTTCAAATGATTTCATCTCATTTAGCTAAACTGCGAAGCATGTTAATCAGAGTAGCGAACTTAGTCTGTATGTTTTAATATATTTTATTTTTCTTCTATTTGAGCTTATTTTGCCTCCTCTAGTTGTAAATGATCGCAACTGTGTTCGTCAAAATACATAAAACCGAGAACGCATGGATTACGACATTTGCTTGTTTATAGTGGTTTTCTTAAGTTTGCCGTAACTTTACACCAGCTAGATAATCCAAAGTTGATAACATCTCAATTGACTAAATGAGCAGATTGAAGAAAATAAAAGTAGCTGGAAAGAACATACGGTAAAAATGAATAAAAACAGAACACGCAGTATCTTGTATATGTAGCTTCAAACATCAAAGCAAGATCCTGAACGCCTAAGAAAGAAGTGGGAATAATTCCAAGAAATGGGAATAGGCTAATAGTCTAATCCTTAGAATGTAAGAAGATGACGAAGGTGTACTCGTTCAAACTGGTAGTTGATTTATTTTCTTTGTAAAGGCCTCATTGGCAAAGGGTTATTAAAGTAAATATCAACTTGAAACAAATCAGTTATGAGCGCACGTTTTGGTTTGGATTTTAGATATATTTTAACAAATACTCATTGTTTAAATAATAAGATTAATTGAGATACATATAAATATAGGCACTATTCATGCTCACTCCCCTGTGTCTCTCTGCGTAAGTTCCTAAAATAAGGCCAAATTGTTTCCGTAACTTTCTTCGAACACCTCCAAACCACTACCCTCTTTATTGCCTCTCCCAGAAGTCCCTAGATTAAGCATGACGGTCATCTTGCACACTTGACCTCTGCTCGATCTGCCTCTTCCTAACTACTTCCATAATTTTCTATTATCTCAATATTCAATGGCCCCGCTGCTGCATTTCCTTTAGAACTAGTTCACAAAATGAGAAGTAAATAGAAATTGCACAAACACTACAATTACGCCCTCATGTGTCTCTTGATGACAATCTTATAGTTATGTGATGTAGGACGTAATCCAAGTCAACCGGAAACAGTTTATAAGTAGAGGGCAATTAAGGCGCCCCGTGATCTCATTGCTGTTTCCGATTTGGCTATTGTAAGGAAGATGATTGTTACTACAGATCTATACTCAAGCCTCAATATGAGGGAGCTTAATAGTGCCGTTGTGCTTTCGTATAATACAACAGTCGTTTCATTGAAAGCTGTATGTGAAAATTTAATAATAATGAACAATGCAGTATAAAATATTTGAAACTAAAAATTCTAATTATAGACGACAGAAGTAAAACAATGGAGAGTGTACTAGGAGTTACTCGAAAAAGGGACGGGGCTGGAACTTACTGACAAGTTAAAAGTATGCTGTCACTATAGACAAACTGAAATCCGTAAGAAATCTAGTGATATAAGAAAAAAAATTATTATTATTATTATTATTATTGTTATTATTATTATTGTTATTATTATTATTGTTATTATTATTATTATTATGATTATTGTTATTATTATTGTATTATTATGATTATTGTTATTATTATGATTATTATTATGATTATTATTATTGTTATTGTTATTATTATTGTTATGATTATTATTATTATTATTATATGCTCAAATGAGTCCGGGGTCCATGGAGCTTAGAGTTACCCAACATTCGTCTTATAGGATAAGGGAAAACCCCGGAAAAAAACCTTATCCAGATAACTCACCCTGACCGAGATTCGAACTCGGGACCTCTTGAACGTGAGGCAGACATGCTACCACCACGCTACCTGAGGCGGGCGAGATGCATGCTCTGCATGTTGATTCTTAAATGGTGATGGTTTGCACATTTTCATATTTTATGTTTAATGTAAGAACTTTTAATGGAAAATGAGCTGGTAGTGGTGTGTATATTGGTGTAGAGATGCATTTGCCTAAAATACATGACGTTTTCAATGTATGTGGGCTTTGCTCGTAGTAATTACCCGACGACTAAACAAACTAACAAAATACAGCTAGGTGTTGCTTTAACGGTAGCCGATAATTGTCCTTCGTTCATTATGGGAAAGTAGGTGAAATCTGAGGGGAAAACAGCAAGTAATTTTCAAAGTTTATGAGGTAATAAATATAGGTACAGATAGTTTAAATTACACTGCTAGTTTAACTGTTGTGAATGTTTTCAAGTAACTCATACCACTTGAAAAAATAATATTAGTCATTGTGCAATCCAGAATTTGGCGTTTATTATGTTCTCATAAGTACGAGGTCATAAGGAGAAAAGAATGTGGAAATTCAGGAATTGTGGACATTGTATTGCAATAGTGCTCAACTCATATTCGTGTTCTTTGAATACTTCGGTGTTCTGTGTTACAAACAGATCACAATTGGGTTTTTGGTGTTGGCAGCACTTCGATCGTGGCAAATTTGAGCTATGTTTTAAGTTTGGTGCTGTGGTTTGGTGTGTGGTGTTTGTTTGGGTAAACTTAATTATGAAAGTTTTATCTGTGATGCTAGGAAGGAGAGGAGTTATTTTTACAACACCAATTTTAAGACAGTTCCATTCATGTTTAAGATTGTGAGTTTAATCCTTTGAAATTTTATTAGGGAAAAACAGGTTAAATCAAGGTTATGGCTAGTTATAATAATGAACATTAGAGTTCGTGGGAATGAAAGCTAATGAGTAATTCTTGTAATGCTAATAAGAGTTTCTGTTATGGTGCGTCACAATATACGGAAATTCAGTTACTATGAAGTAGAATAGTTAGGTTTCTATAAAATAAAAGTGTAATTAGTTTAGGTTAAAAGTAATATGGAAAACACCAGTGATACAGTTTGTTCTTTAAATTCCACCAAAAGCAAAGCTAACGGATATATTTTATACCATAACATTACTAGTACTGTTTTCACATAGCAAATATAAGACATGTCGGTGACTAAGATGTTATTATATCAGCTCTTAAAATCTTGGCCAATTTAATATTAATATAAAACAAATACATAGGTAAGACTAGGGCGATTGGGTCAATCAGCTTAGCCAACATTACAGAGTGGGGCGATTGGGTCAATCAGATTTTGTAACTCCTACCAACCTCAAGTAAAACCCACGATAGCCGCTTTTTGTTTAAAACGGTGCACGTACGTCATGTGACTAAGATCCCAATACTCGCCCTACCAGTTGTCATATGTGTAATGTTGGCTAAGCTGATTGACCCAATCACCCTACTCTTACCCTGTAACATACTATACAGAATGGACTACTTGATTTATGTATTAGGTTTAGATTGAGGAATTAATGAAAGACGTACATACTACTGCTTATGTCAAAGAATGAAGCGACAGACCATCTCTCTGTGAAGAGCCAGGCACTTCAAAAGATGTTGAAGCCAACCATCACAGGAGCATACTATTGAAATCTCCTGACGAGTTTACAGGAGGCTATAAGGATGAAACTGTCCAAGGGGTCCTTCTGTTTCACGACAGTCCCCCAGCTCATTCTGCACAGGGCACAGTCACACATGTTGCTTCTTTAGGCTATCAAATTTTGCATCCCCCCCCCTCCCCTATATTCCCTTGATATTGCATACTGTGACTTCTTCCTCTTTCCTCGGATGAAGAAACCATTGCATGGCAGGCATTTCCAGAATGACGAGGTGATTATTGAGGTGGAACTTTTCCTGAACAGCCAAAATGCTGACTTCTACAACCAAGGCTTCTGTCAAGTCAACCATCATTGGTAAAAATATGTCATGTTGAAGGGTGAATATGTCAAAAAGGACTAATACCAGCACCAAATTTTATGGTCACAGCTTCTTTCTTTGGAGGTGATAGTTAAAACTTGTGACTGCCCCTCTTAGATACATGATTCAGGTATGATTAACAGCATAGTTTTGTGTTGTGTGAAACCTATGTAACATCCACAAGGCAGTTTCACATGCCTGTTTCTCTCATTTTCAATAATTCTTGCTGTCATAAAAATTTAAAATCAGTTTCCAAACACAATTGAGGAGCACTATTTCAAAACTCGATAGATCCACAAAATGTGTTTCTGAGTAAAACGTTTTATTCTATTTATTGGCAATACTAATTGGTTAGCACAGCAACTATATTAATCATTCATTTCTCCTTCCTGAAACTATCTCACTGAATGTGTAAAGAAACAAATACCGTAATTTAACTAGTGCAAATTTGAGGTTTAAAAATACAGAGTTTTTTCAAAACCTGATAGATGCTGATTAACTTCTCTGCGTGAGCAAGAAATTAACACATGCGGTTTTGTTACTTTTGTCATTTATTGTGTTTGTTACTTTTTATTTATGTATTTATTATTTTTTATTTATTTTCACCTTTTCATAATACATAATGTATTATACAACCAATGTTAACTTTTATAAAGATTACTTGATTAGGTATGAACTTAGAAACTAAGTACTGCTACATTCACAATGACAATATAATATTGTAACGGGAGCGCTGGAACACCCTGTGAACCAGCTGGGAACGGAAGGCAGGGGGAGGACCGTGTTAGCCACACCTCCTCCTCGTTTGTCTTGTAGTGGTGACAGGCAGTGGTTGGGAGGAAAAACATCAGTGTGCCGTCTGTTTCTGTCCACCTGGTTCTAGAAATTACGGAATCGTTCATCATCTGGAAATGTCGAGAAGACGGCGAGATGCCTATAAAAAGGGCTGCAGCTAGTCAGTCAGTCAGTTGGAGTTGGTCAATCAGTTGGTTAGTGTGTGTGAGTGAGGACAGTTCTTGGTGTAAGAAGGCAGTGTTAGTCAGTGACGTGTTAATGTACGAGAAGATTGTGCAACGGAAGACTGTACGTAACTGTGAATGTGTACCGGAGCTTACGTAACCGCGAGTACAAGGAAATTGTAACGGACGAACTGGTGAATTGTAATTGTTGCAGCACGTAATTCTATGTAATTGGCAAGTGTTTGACTGTAAGTCGGTGGAAATAAAGAACATTGTTGAGTTTGTGTAATTGGACTTTTTATTCCACGAACCCACAAAGTCAAAATATTTTGTGTTATTTATATGACAAACATATTGAATACAAAGAAATTTCAAACAGTATGAATAAGTAAGCTTTAACCTTTATTGGTATCTTCTAGTACAGCTTCATAAAATTCTTTTGCAGTTTCTGGAATTTCAAAATATTTAGTTAGATTTTGGGTAGTTATGTGAAATGCAGGAAAATGTTTTGCTCTTCTCCAGGAAAGCAATAAGCATGAACATCATCACACTATTGTTGTTCTGACTAGAGCAAGAGTGTGAAAATAAACGAATGGTAGAAGGAGTGTTGCTGGACTTCCTTGCTTCCAGTTCCAACAAGAAGTGGTGCAAAGCTGAGGCAACCTCATTGCAGCCTTTAGCAGATTCAGTTTCCAACCATATATACAAGGAAATTTCATCTTTGTTCTGGGTTTTTTTCAGGACATGAATCAAATTTTGGAAAATCTGATTTCACAGAATGATGCAGAAGGTGAAAATTATGCCAATGCTATATTTAACTCAATTTCGTAAAATTTTGCATCTATCGAGTTTTGAAAAAAACGCTCCTCAATTGGGCTTCAGAGAGGGAAGCAGACATAATTGGAACTTCTTTTCTAATGGATTTTGTCTTCCAATATGTTCAGATAAGTAGACCATGGTATAATCAGCAGGTGCTTAAATCTTCATTTGCACATAAGTCAAAATTATATGAAAGGCTAACAGGAATAAAGCTTCTTCACAGCATGTTTCAGCTATTATACTAGGTGTAATACAAAAAAAAAAATTGTCCATAAGTTAACTGTAAAACAATCATTTGTTTAAATTAGCAGCTTTAATGTATTCAGTGAAACATTCCATCCATAAAAGTGATGTGCATGTGCAGTTGGCGTATTCCATCCATAATGGTGAAGGGGCTAAGCGAACTATACTGAAAAGTTAAAGAATAAGTTTGTCACTGTTGTAATAGATTATAATTGCATGCATATACTTATTCACTAACACATTTCACATTATTAAGTTATTTTAAAATAGAGTTATGTGTTTATAAATGCATCATTAGGAATGTATCAGTCCAGATCTAGAGCCCATTTTTCTTCCACCATTGTTTGAATTGTGAATATAATTTGATAATTTATAAACATAAAAACTAATTATTTTTAAAACCTTTTCAGGTGCAGAGCATGTATTATTGATGGAGTAAAGAAATCAAATGAAATCAAAATGAAACTTAAGGAAGACATAAACTCCTGGATTGCTTCTGGTCACAGAACACCCCATTTGGCTGTTATAATTGTAGGTGAAAATCCAGCAAGCAAAGTTTATGTTAAAAGCAAAACGAAAGCAGCTAAAGAGATTGGTAAGATTATCTTTCATACGATTTGTGATATAAAGTTATATGGCATTTTAGAATATCACCAGTTGTCCAAAATATTTCAACATCTAGTGCCTACATTTAACATTTGACCACATTCTTGTTTGAAAATTCTGATTCTACAAAGGCAGTGGAAATTACACTGCTCTGCAACACTTTCCTGGTTTTGATCAACATAGGCTACTTACATGGAAGGAAACACACTGATTTCGAAAATGATAATAGTTTTTACATGATACCTACCATTTCTATGAAATTCAATATTTTGATATATTGGACACTGTATATAATTATGATTATATGTGTATATTTTTGCAGCAAAAGGTGAATAATAATGTAACATACTTTGCATTTTCAGGATATATATACCTAAAAACAAACCACCCCTTTTGTGGTTCCCTACTCTGTATCCCTTATCTCACTAAGCGAAGAGCTAATGGCTGGTGCAAGACAGTAAAACTGTCAATTGTTGTACAATAAAGATATGTACAGTCACCCTTTAGGGTCTTATATGTCTTAACATTTCAGAACTTTTGTTGCTTTCTATAATTTGCAATGATCGGTAATGCCGTTTCTGCAAAAGATTCATTCATCATTGATATTTTGTAGTTTTAGTACGTCTAAAGTAGTGGTACACTGTTCTCAATGCTTTCCACCTTTCTAGGAGAAAATTAATGAACAATTTTAGTTAACTGCTGCTACATATGTGGTTCTTTCTTGTAGCAGAGACAGAAAACTCTAATTACACAGTTCTTGAAGAAAGTGTATTTTGCATATTTTAAGGTTGAATTAGGAGATCAAATTCAAACATGGGCTCTTCTTTACAAAACATGTAGTGAATGGCTTAAGTAGTGGTACAATGGGAAACAGAAATTAATGGACTTTGGGATTCCTGTGATATGGCGTGAACAAAATAATTTACTGTGATGATTGCTACTTTTGCATGTGTAAAATATCAGGATACAATAGGACAAATTAAACAAAAATAAGTATCCAGATGGCTTTGCGTCAGCTATAAGACCTGTGTCAGATGGATGTGATGTCCCTATTCGTGTACCACCAGCTCAACTAGAGTATATGAAGAGTTCATTCTCGAGGTCAACAAAAAATTCCAATATAGATAAGGATTTCTCAGCACACGCTGTTGAAGACAAGTCACAGCATTTTAGTCAAGATTTCAATGACTTAGTAAGAGACTTAGCTACTATCAAAGACAAGAGCAAATTACTTAGAACAAAGTTGAAAGAGAAGATATGCTGGCTCCAGACACCACAATTTCCTGGTATAGGAGACCAAGAATTTACCAAGTTAGGATGAAAGACCAACTTGTTTATTGTTGTGATGTATCAGGTTTAATTCAACAACTGGGAAGACAAACATACAATAGTAACAACTAGCATTTCCAATGTGTAAGGACTATGATACAATGAATCACAAAATTAATATAATTTTGAGTCGAACTAATACTCAATGCTCCACTTATTGCTAGTATTTACCTAGAACATGTTTCGTTAGGATCTTCCTAACATCATCAGCTGTTGTCGACTAATAGATGTTGGTTTGGTGAATTCCTTGGAGGCGATAGGTGTGTCTCTGTCAGTATCTTGATGAACTTGAAGTTTGGGTTTTCTTCAAAGGCAGTGTCAAAATTAAACAATTTTCTTTCATATTTCTTTATGAAGATTTTTTCTCACGTGGTTAATGCAGCTGGACCTTGGACACTTTTTAATAAGTGGATTTCTCGTTCTATATCATGATTCTCCTTCCCAAAAGCGAGCCGAGGTGATACTCACCCGGCTGAGAATTGGACACACACGAGTGACTCACTGCCATTTATTAAGAGGGGAACCGGCCCCAGTGTGTGCTCCATGTGCAGTACGACTCACTGTGCGGCATGTATTGCTCGACTGCCCGCAGTACGCCCGCGTTCGCCAGTCAGTAGGCTTGGGAACTAACTTGATGGATGTTTTAGGGGACTACCCAGTGCCCATGGATAAGGCACTGCGGTTTGGTTTTAAAATCGGTTTTAATCAACAAATTTGACTTGTATTTTATATTTATTACTTTTAGAGTTTTTAAAGTGTTAGTTTTTAGATCGTTTTTAATGTCCTTTTAACAGTTGAGTGTTTTATTATATTTTATCCTTTTTAGCTTAATTTTTATAGCTTTTAGGTTTTAGTATTGACTTCGGGCCCAAATGACCTTGTTGTCGACGGGCCCTTAAACACCACACACTCACTCACTCACTCCTTCCCAAAATGGTACGCTACCGCCGATTTATCCATTTCTTTGTTCCTGATGTTCCTAATATGCTATTTAAGCCTAATGATCAAGTTCCTTTTAGTTTTTCCAATATAAAAGTTGTCACAGCCTTTGCAGTTTATCTTGTACACACCTGATTTTTTGTCTCTGGGTATCTCCTTTGTATTATGTGATTTCAAAAGGTTCTGTACACTAAATTTGTTCTGTGAAGCCAAAGTGGATGATGCATTAAAACTGTATAATTTACAAAATCCTGCAATAAAATTTTCCATAGAAAAAGAGACAAAAATGAAATCCCTTTCTTAAATTTGAAACTTACCAGAAAATATACAAAACTTGAATTTGGCATACATAGGAAGGTAACACACAGAAAATTTCATAAAATCAGATGGATATAACCCAAGACAACACAAGCATGCTGTTATCAACAGTTTAACTTACAGGCTGGTTAATGCAACTTTAAACAAGATGGAATATATCAAAGAGTACAATAATATCATTCCCATTGCAGAATACAATGGATTCAGTGCTGAATTGGTCAAAAAGAAAATTGATAAATTCAAAAGACAACAAAGATGCAAACAAGTAACTACTCTTTCCCCAATCAGCAATGAAACTAAAATTTACATATCATCCCAGAGCTACACACCTTTTCCAAAAAGTCTTCAAAGAGCATAATATTAAATTACATTAATCGACTCCTAATTAATTTAATTTATACAACAACACTGTTTTCAACACTTCCATGAAAGGAACATAATATTACTTTGGCCCCACAGAACAAATTTAGTGTACAATAGCTTTTGAAATCACATAATACAAAGGAGATACCCACAGACAAAAATCAGGTGTGTACTGGATAAACTGCAAAGGCTGTGACAACTTTTACATTGGAAAAACTAAAAGGAACTTGAACATTAGGCGTAAAGAGCATTTTAGGAACAAAGAAATAGATAAATCGGCGGTATCGTACCATTTTTAGAAGGAGAATCATGATATAGAAGGAGAAATCCACTTATTAAAAACTGTCCCAAGGTCCAGTTGCATTAACCACGCGAGAAAAAATCTTCATAAAGAAATATGAAAGAAAATTGTTTAAATTTGACACTGCCTTTGAAGAAAACCCAAACTTCAAGTTCATCAAGATACCGACAGAGATGCACCTATCGCCTCCAAGGAATTCACCAAACCAACATCTATTAGTCGACAACAGCTGATGATGTTAGGAAGATCCTAACGAAACACATTCTCGGTAAATACTAGCAATAAGTGGAGCATTGAGTATTAGTTCCACTCAAAATTATATTAACTAGCATTTATTTATTGATGCTTCAAGAAAAACTCTAAAAGCCATTTTATTGCACTTATAAGTGAATTTATGTTGTTGCATGTTGTGTTGCATGTTCTGTGTTTTTAACAGAATCATAAGAAGATCTTCAAACCAATTTTAGAATTAATTACAAGGAATATCAATGGCTATTGTGCGGAGACCTAAGAGGCGTTTTACCTGTTTAGTACCTCAAAGGAAGTGTACCGTCACAGAAAGCTAAAGACATGTGGTTCAAACCATGCCTGTAGCACTGAATATTTAATTTTGATTCAACTATACTCAACCCGTATAAAAGAATGGTAATTAGAACTGAAACTAAAACTAGGTCGGGACATATACATTGTTAAGAAATTATTAAATTTGTTTTTTTGGAAATATCCTTCCAGCCATTGGATTATCCTTGAATTTGGTTCATTAGAAATTATTGGTCAACCAATGCATATAAAAAGAAAGTTGCTGCATTATTTTGGGATTTTGGAACATTGATTTTCAATTTATTTTTCCAGGAGTGGAAACAAGTACCATCAGTATGCCAACCTCAACTTCAGAAAAATGCCTTTTGGACAAAATATTTCTCTTAAATTATGATCCCAATGTAGATGGTGTACTTGTACAGGTAAATACTATCACTTCTATTTGCAGTTATATAAAACTAAATAAATGTCAATGCAGATTGCATGTATTTTAGCTAATAGCACTTATGAATATTTATTACATTTTCGAAATGATAGCATGGGTTAAATTCTGTTAATGAATTCACAGAAATATCACTATCAATGCAGTTAGGGAATGGATTGGATTACGGTACAGAGCGGACTCAGCATGCAGTTCCATTCTTTGTCTTTTGTACCTATGTCCTAAGTGGGGCATCGCTGGGAGGAAGGATGAGGTGAGAGGAGACAGGGTGGCCGTCCCAAGGAGTCACGACAGTGAAGAGGGCAGGGTCCATACAATTGACCAGTTGGAAACTCCCTGGCATGCCAGAACAGTCGGCATCCCACCCACTGTAGTTTGCAGCCCACTAGGTCAGCACAGAGACCATCCAACTGAAGGAAAAAGTTTATCAGGAGTGTATCATCCTGCCATGCAGCACCGAGACTCCCATCGACACTTTTATCCTGAAAGAGACCACCAGATGAGAGATGATCTGAAATTATAATGAAGATGAAATGGAGGGACAGGAAACACAGGAGATGTAATTAACTTACCCAACATTCGCCTGGTGACACGTGAAAACCACTAAAAGAACTAGTGGGTCAGGTAGTTTGGCCACGGGAATTGAACCCTTTACCTTCTGAATGCGGGCCTTAGATGAAACATGCCTGACCTTAACCGGAGCAGTTTTGAAATGTTTAGGGTTTTGAAGACTTGTTTTACAGATGAGAAATTGCTATTCCCTACATTACTTAAATTCTCCCCCAGCAGGTGAATTCATTGCACTCACTCCATCCGCTTGTGACCAGCTTGGAAAATAAACTTTGATAAAGTTATGGAAAAAGTTGTGACCTGGTGGGTGGGACTTGCTAGAAAAGAAGGTTAAAGAAGAAGAAAAAAATTACTTTGGAAAAATATTCTATAAACATTTTTGAAAATATAATAGGTGAAGACATTGACAATTTGTTGGAAATTGACAGTGATGGATGTTATAAACCGATTGCAGAGGAAGTCATTATTGTATCATGCGGTGTTACTGAAAATTAAAATGAAGAATATTGAGATTCAAACAGTGTTGTGATTATGACCCACACACAAGTAGTACCAGACATATAGAAATTGATGCTTTATTTCGAGAGTCGAAGTCAAAACATTGCCAAATGCACTTCTCATGTTAAAGCGGATGCGAGATTGTGCTGCTCATAAGCAATACACTAAACTGAGACAGCAGAAGCTCACTTCCTTTATTACTACCAACTGGTTTGTAGCTCTATTGTTTATAGAGCAAATACATAGGCTATTAGAGTACATACAGTATATGTGTTTTTAGGTGAAAGTGTGCCGATAGTAATTTCTAAACCACATCAAAAATATTTCGGTGATGTTGTACATATATTTTTATATCGTTTTTCCATCATTCACTGGATAATCCAGAATTTCGTTAACTCAGATCGGTCTTGGTCCCAGTTGATCCGTGTAAATGAGGTTCTACTGTAAATGTAATATATAACTCATTTTCAGAAATTTTTGCATGTCAACTTTTCCAGAAACCTCTTCAATTATTATTTAATTTCATGTATTAGAAATATATACAAATATGATAATTTGTAACATAAAACTTCATTTATTGTATAAGAAATGATGAAAGTCGGCAACAGCTGATGATGTAATGAAGATCCTAACGAAACACATTCTAGGTAAATACTAGCAATAAGTGGAGCATTGAGTATTAGTTCGATTCAAAATTATATTAGTTTTCTTATTAATTTTTATTATTGGTTTTATTATTATTTTAGTTAGTTAGTTTTTAGTTATTATTATATTATATTATTTTATTATTAGTTTTATTATTAGTTTTCATCATTTCTGATAAGATAAGTGAAGTTTTATGTTACAAATTATTATATTTGCATATGTTTGTTTGTTTCACTGTCAATAGCTTCATATTTTATGTATTCATGTATTAGAAATTTTGAAGGGTAGAATCAGAACTGAAAAATTCAGTGTCATAGCTGGGATTTGAACCATTTTTGATTTATCATTGATTGTCTTACATAAATCGAAAATTCATGTATTTAATTGATCTGGTGCTCTATTAGGAAGAGTGGTTAACATACTGTTTTAAAAAATATTCCGACGTTCCAAATTTTTTTGTTTCCTATTATATTTAAAACCATTACTGCAGTAATAAAGAGTTTAGGGAGAGTGAAGCAAAATACATTTTGCACAAAAAATGTCAAGAATATGCACTTTATGAAATGTTTTGAGAAAGCTTTTATTTTTTGTTAATTGTATAAGCTTACTCTTTTGCAATCTTCACTGCCTACATAAGGTAGGTATTGAAAATAAAGGTGTCTCAAATGAGTCTCCGCAGTGCACTTGGATTCGTATGGGTGTGGTTAAGGTGGTAGCGAAAATATGGATGAGCATTGACCTTTGAACAGGTAGAGACCATTCTTGCTTCCTTTTACTACTTGTTACTACTTGAATACCACATGAGAAGTATGCTTTTGTAAAGTGAAGTTAATATTTGAAGTGAAGTTTATTGGTTGTGCTTATGAAGTGAAGTCAATATATTGACCATTGCCAGTGTAACTGTCATGAGTAGCATGTTAATGCATTCCCATCACTGTGGAGAATCATTTGAGACACCTGATGTTATATTGCATCCAAATTTTTGTATTAAGATTTCAATTATAATGAAAATTTTAAGATCTTCATAACCCCAAAAGAGTAGTATTGTAGAAAAAAGACTGAGGGAAACTGAGTGTGTATGTGCGTGCACAAGTGCTTGCATGTGTGCTTGTACAAAAGTTCGTATTAAGTCTAGCTTCTTAGTCCAGTGTCATATTGATTAAGGGGAGAGAGTGAAGTGAACTGATATGCATATGGAACATGCTGGAAGGAACATTTTAGTATTTAACTGCATCACTTAATGTTGCTGAACACTCATATCAGAGTTTTCTTTTTCTTTCAGCTACCATTACCAAGGCATATTTCCGAACATAAAGTTTGTAATGCAATTGCTCCTCACAAAGATATTGATGGTCTGAATGCTGTTAATATTGGCAGATTTTGTTTTAATATGAAGACATTTATTCCTTGCACAGCACTTGGTGTTTATGAACTCCTTAAAGATACAGGTTAGTTTTAATTTCCACTTCAAAGATAATTTGTAAGCTGCTTTAACTTTTTGACCAAGTGCATTTTAAGGAAGGTTGCATTTTGTGTTTGTAGAGTTTGCTTTGATGTGAAAATACTCTTTTGTTGAATAACACTTGATGTGTAAACTCTCCATGAAAGTGATTACAGAAGTTTAATTTCCATCTAATAAAAGGGCACTAGAGCACTGATTTTTGCTTTTTATGGAAATGATCCATTTTTAATGAATAACAATTGGAAAATATATCATATACATAATGTTAGAAACATACATAGGATATTCACACATAGAATGGAATTATCAATGGAACTGTTGAAGTGAGTGAGCTGTAAAATGATCTAGTAATGCTAAGAAATATAAGGAATATCCTACTCACATAAGCAAGATGCGTTTGTTTAAATTTTTTTACTCTATTAGTTCAACGTACTCTAGTGCATTTAGATTTAGATTTTAAAGGTTGTTTTGTACCCTTTTGGTTCCATTACTTATAAGTAAAGGCCATAGGCATGTGCATTTTTCCATAGATGTGCTGTACATAGACTGTACTGTTATTGCTTGCACATGTAAACAACTGTAGGTTGGTACAGTCTGAGTATGACAATTGCCTCACAGCAAGAGGAAACAAAACAGTTGTGCTATACTATGCCTTGAACTTGCATCTACATGCATGTGAAAGACAGTGCTTCACTAGCTCGCACCCTGTTTGTCCCCTCTGTAATCATATTCTTTAGGTCAGCCCATGTGCTGCTAATCTGTGTTTCATATAACCTTGCCCCGCTAACATGTATCACTCCACATGCAACTACCTTCCCCCTCACCCTAATTGGCTAATGCTTTTAGGCCATAGGCAGTGCCTTCCCGTCACATTTAAACCTGCAATAAAGTCATAATAATTGCAAAAATACAAGTTTATAATGAAACTGAACTCAGCCTTCGGCCTTTTCCACTGGGATTTTTAAACCAGCACACAAACCTTGCAAAAATGCTTGTCTTTCAGTCTTAAAAGTTGTCACACCATACTTTACTTGTCTGTCCTTCATTCACCCAAGTCTCGTCAAGATAGTATATTTTGCGATTTGTATCCCGGTACTGTGTGATTGTCCTTAAATAACGTCTTCACCACACAGCAATATCGCCTGTCTCTTAGTGCATTTTTCTTGCCCTCTTTTCCATTCTCAAACCCCAGCTGCATAAGCAATCTATACAGATTAGATCTGCTGAAATTTGGTAAATCTGCATCCTCATTTACAGCAGACAAAATTTTATTTATGTTAGGGAGTTCGTTTCCAAAGAAAAAACTATGCACATGATGACGCACAGCTCTTTGCAAGAACTCATTGCACTCTCCGAGCACACGCTTTTGTTTATTCCTACATTTGCCTGGAGTGATATGTTTTCACATCGCGAAGTTCCTACGAATCTAACACACATATCTGTAAGTTCAGAGCACAGCTGTTCGACTTCTCTCACTGACAAAGACGGATTCTTCTCTTCTCTGTGAGTGCACTAAACACATGCACCTGAATTCTTTTTTTGCCGCTTTGTAAAGGTTTACCCTTGCAATGCTTCAGCGAAAAACTGGCGGTAGACTCTGCCATTATACATATAATAAGTACATGTGCAATAAACGATCAGGAAAATAATTTAGCTCTCGCACTCGGCACAGCACACCTTCGAATGGCAATATATGACAAATTCAGTTCAAAACAAGGTCAGTGATAAAAGTCATATAAGTAAATGTCACCACTACCGCTAAAGTACGTGTCATCGTGTCATATGAAAGGCAGGCGTGAAAGCAGTGGAACCTCCTCTTTACTTCGTTTAAGAATTAACATGCATTTCAGATAAATCAACTCTGTTGCGTAATATATTTAATTCAAGCAGTTACGAAAATATAAATTTAACAATTCTCTTCCAACTTATAAAGATATATCACCATGTTAAATAACAAACTAATTTTTGATACAGGGAAAGCTTATGTGAAACAAGGATTAGAGTATATCGACTGTGAAAAAATTTACTTAGGGAGGACAAAAAGAAACATAGGCACTAGAAAGAAAGAACACTTCAGGCACTTAAGATACAAAAATATTGATAAATCCGCAATAGCAGCTCATTTCTGGTCTGAAAATCATGAAATTGAAGATAGCACAGAATTACTAAAATACGTACAAAAACATAGTGAACTCGTCATATGGGAGAGAATATACATAGAAAAACATAAAAACCAACTAATGAACTTTGAAATCCCGCCAGAAGAGAATCCCACATTTAAGTTCATCACTAAATCAACAGATGGCAGCAGCAACCCCAGAATTACCCACACCACTGGATCAAGCTTTAGTCGCATAAGAGCCGAAGATGCAAACGATGATTTGCAAAACATGTTCTCAAAATAGGTACGAAAGTGAAGCAGATGTGTAATAAATACGACTCATCTAAAAATTAATAAATAAGGATTAGAGTGTTTTCACCTTGCATACCTTCAGGAGTCTCTGCAGCTGCCAGCCAGCTTGTTGGAGATGTTGGCGAATGACAATAGAGCATTCGAAAAGGTTCTTCAATGTGCTGCAAGAGTTAGTTTTAGGATTTAGAGTTTAGTTTATTTTTATTTTTGTTATTTGTTATTTTTATTGCATAGTCTATCGCTGGCTTTTGCCATTGTTGTTTATATTTTATAGTCATATGTCTGTTTTATATTTAATATCGAATTGTTTTATTTATAATTATATTTGATAGTTATATTTTTACTTAATGTGTTTGTTTTTAGAGGGCGCTGATGATCTTGTAGTTGAGTGCCCATAAATACAAATCATCTTGTCGACTGGCTAGAACTTTGGTATTCCAGCTCTAATCAGTTGACACCAAAGTTCTAGCCAGTCAACAATTTCTTGATAATGCCTTCAGTGGAGGTGAAATGCGTTGAATAAAAATTTGTGGTATGTGAAGTATAGAGTATCTCATTTGATTCATGGTATAATTTTAGTTATTACATTACTTCACAGTGTTAATTCCAGTTTATCTTTTCAATTTTAACTCATGTTATCCACTTGATAACTGAACTAGAAAAATTATGCCTGATGCATGTGTAATGACTTGAACAGATCTAGCATGTACCTGCAAGGAAATACAGTGAAGATCACATATGCCATGTACCTGCTGGCGATGTTTTGTAGCTACATACTGTAGCTATCACTTAATTTTTCATTTTAGAAAATGTAGCTCATTGTATCTATAGGTAGAAAAACTATATACAGAACAAAGACACCAATCATACTTTCAGTGTACAAATATGTCATATTTATGTTAAAACTGTTCAAGTACTTGCTATTAATACATTAATGTTCATCTACAGGTATAGAGACATCTGGCAAGACTGCAGTTGTCTGTGGGAAATCAAAGTATGTTGGTTTACCAATAGCACTAATGCTGCAGGGAGATGGGATAGGTGAGTTAAGTTGTTTTTTAAGGAAAAAGGAAAATAATGTGTAGATAATATGGAATAAAACCTTGCTAGCCACCACCCCTCTAAATTAATAAGTAAGAGATGTTATAAGAAAGCTTCAAGAGCTACATTTGATCCATATTACAGTTGTACCACATTGAACTGCTATTTATAGTTTATCTTCTTGTTTCATTAATCACTTACACCAAGAAGAAAGTATGTAATTGAAATAGTATTAACTGTGTAAATGATAAAGTATATTCATCATAGGTTTCAATACAGAAAAACATTTTAGAACAGTACATTTTCTCTCATACTATTGGATTAAAACTAAGAAATTCTTCTCCACAGTAGTCGCGTGCAGGGCCAAATCAGATATGAACAGTTAAGGTGCATGATCGTTCAGTGTTTACTGCATCAAAAAGATTGATTGGATGTTCATGGTTACTACCCTGTCTTGTTTTCCTGCATTTTGTAAATATGACTCACACTTTGACACCTTAAGTACTCTACTGTGCAGCATCACATTCAGAAAGAGTTCTGTGATGTTCACTTGTGACCACTGTTAAAGACAGGCATTACATATCACATGCATATATATCTCACCTTAGATGCATGTTTCTGTTTAGGAGAAACTCCAGGACTGGATGCCACTACTGTGATATGCCACAAACTTACACCACCGGATCAATTGAAACTCTTCACCAAGTCGGCTGATATACTTATTGCTGCTACAGGTACTCTTTAATGGTCTCCTTAGTTCCTAGCAAATTTACATATCCATTACCTGTAATAAATTGAAAATTTAGAAAATATCTAAACCATCTTATTGCAAATATCATTAATAATTTATTTTAATCCTGTCTCTTTGTTCTATAAAGAAGTGGCTATGTGCAAGTTTTTTGGGAAGTCAATGCTGGTGAGTTGGAATCAAGATATAGCACATGCTTGCTCAGTGTAAACATGGTAAATACTTATTAAATTATAGATGAGTCATATTTATTACACATCAGCTTCACTTACATACCTATATTGAGGACATGTTTCGCGAACTATCATTCGCATCATCGGCTCTAATGCGACATAACTAAGTACTATTTTGGCCCACCCCTGAGATGGATCTTGGCCGTTTTGCCATTATGGCAACTCTTCAATTCATTTACGTGCTTGCTCTTTCGTACTATTAATTTTGATTTCCACTATTTCCTTTCTATTTGCCCAGTTTTCTTCTTCTGTCAATTGTTTACCTTTTTCTGCAGCTTATTATTTGACTTCACTCAGGCATGTAATTCTTAACCTCACTTTTCTGAGATATCTTACTTATATCTCTCTCCTTTTCCTATTACAATTATTAAACTTCACCTGCTGCTTTCAACAATTGTTCTTCCTAGTACTTTTATTTCATCCCTCTTGCTTGGGTCATCTCCTCTGCTTCTCTTAACCCCTCTCTATCTTACTTTCCTGTGATTTTCCTATCCATTTTTAAAGTCTAGCCACCTTTGGCAATACTCCCTTCTTGGAAATTTCCCTTGCCTAGTTTATTTCTTTTTTTAATTCTCTGTATTCCTACACTTATTTCACTCTCCACATTCCCTATTGCAATTCTTTCTTATTCTTTTTCCTTAGCTATTTCTCGTGCATCTTGCATGCTATTTACATTAAATATTTCCCACCATTTATATTTTTTTTTCATACCACTGACTGACATTTCTGAATTTCCCCATCTTCTCTGTTGGTACCACAGATCAATACATTAGCACTAACTTCAGCCACACAAGTTGCCGACTCTCCCTCATATGTGTGACTAATGTCATCAGCTTTTTCTGCACCATGCAGATCACTGCAGTGTCATTTCTATCCTGCAGTTTTTGCTATGACCATTATGTGTTCTGCTGAGATTTGCATTCCTGTCTCACCTTGTGTCATTCAAATGTTATTCTGTTGTCTCATTGTCATATCATCTTTTTCCTCATCCACTCCCTCATTAATTCATTTTGTAGTTTCTTATGAATGCATTGTATTCTTGTTTCCTCTCATATATATTTCTTCAGTCAACCTCATTCTTTGTTCCCTTTGTTCATATTGTAGGTCCTTATTAATATAAATATACATTCCCCTTAACATTTTGCTTGTTTTAGTATTTCTGTTGACAATTATGTACTGATTAATTTTGCCAAGATGTTCCTTCTGCCATTCAATTTCCTAATCCAAAATGCATTCGATAGTTCAAAGCCTCTCATATTCATTCCTAATTTCTTTGTTAATAATTCCTGTATCTCCTGAAGTACTCTGATCCTTCTCTGCTTTTGTACCCTAAAAATTATTAGTTTGTATCTTCTCATGTTGTCTTCCTTACTTTCAGTTCTTTCTATTTTTATCATCTTCATTTTTATTTCTTCCAGCTCGTTAGTTTTAATCTATAGCTCTATATTGTCCCATTTCCTCCATTTTGTTTAAATCTCATTGCCAAGCAAGTGTGTCTTGTTATAACTCTTCTCTACTTCATGGTTGCTATGTCACTTAGTTCCTTTTTCTTCACGTCCAGGGCAGCAACTCTGCTGCACATCGATTCTTTTCCGTTGCCAGATTAGTATTCCTTCAAGACATTAAGCATCTCTACATTTTTGAAAGTAAGTCTGTTTCTATTAGGAGATTGAATATCTTAGTGGATGCTAAAGATTCTTTCAACATTCACAGAAACCAGTGGGGCAAACCTTGTATTAACTGAGAGTGGCAATTTTATAGGTATGGCAAATTCTTCCATTATGCGTGTTTGGAGGAATTTAGTAACAGTGACATCTAATTAATTGAAAAAACTATTTGTAGTCTATTTTTAGCACTCCGTCACTTACATTTTTATTCTTTGAGGACTAATTTCGGAAACTGTTGTTTCCATTTTCAACCTCAAAGATCTGACTTGGGCGTGAGCCTGGCCTTTGCCTGCATGTGAACAGATGATGTCTTCATAGTAACATACATTCACAAGCAGCAGGATACTTAAAAGGATAGAGTGATATACGCTCATTGTCAATTGCAATGTTGCAGACCTTGTTTATAGCAGTAAAGCAAGAGAAAGGGGATTTGTCATACACACAGTTATTTTGCATTGTTGCAGGTATGATTTCAAGTCCCATGCTGCATTTACTGAAAGAGGTAGGCTGACTATTTGCATATTCACAGAAAGCTGAGGAAGTGTTTATTGAATGTTAAATATTTTATATTGATTAGAAATCATGTAGAATAAAATGGAATGAAACTTAAAAGAAAAAAGGGGGAGCATGGTTGGGATAAAAAGGGATAAAGCTATTAAAAACATGGGAAAAGGTGCATGGAAAAAACAACTCTTTTTGCAACTAGAAACAAAATGTTACACTCTGCTGTCTTTCTGAAGAACATTAATTTACCCTAAGATAAAAGGTGTGCACATAAAAGTCTTAATCCTGATGACTATAAAGGATCTCTCAATAAACTTAAAGTACTGTAATACTCAGCGAAATCCCAGGATTATCAAGATCCTTAAAAGTGAAGTAATACTACCAGTAATTACATTCATAATAACTGTTACCCGCATCAGTTAGGTGTACATGAGGGAATTTTCAGGTTAGTAGATATACAAAATTTTAGGTTAGTAAGATGGTTCCTTTAAACCAATTAAACAAGACACCGTTCTAAACATGTGTTTAATGCTTTTGTGCCTATCTTTATGGAATAATTACTAAAATGTTATAGAAGGTGTTAGGGGTATGAGCGCACAGACTTCAATAGCAACTTTCTAACGTTAAGCTGAAACATGAGTTCCTGTACCAGTTTCATCTAAAATGTATTGATTACATAAATAAAAAATAAAATGTATAAAAGTTTTGATTCCTTGGACCTTAGCCATTTACTTTTCAAATTAGGATAACGAGGTGGAACTGCACAAAATGATATTGCATTGATGTCACAGGCTTACAGTTGGCAACCCTGCAACATTGATGTGTGGTGGGCATGCATTTAGAACGAAAAGTCAAGAACGTAAAAAGTAAGCCTACCACGACATATGGCACAACAGCATGTTCTGTCAGTGCTTCAGACGCATCTATTGCATTCAGAACTTGGCAGTCAGTACAAATCAAGAGTGTGCTTCTTGCATATGGCAAAGTTGACTGCAACACTTGAGGTGTTCCCAGTATGAAAATTCCAAATCCAACAATCATAACATAAAGTCTAACGGGGCACATTTTGCATATCTACTGTAAACAGACATCTTGATGTAGTTATTGACCAATAATAAAAATTTCCTGTTTAACAATCAATGTGGCCTTTTTTGGCAATTTACGTCCTCCAACATTAAGACATATCGGACGGTGAATGAAATGGGTGAAATGATGCTCAAATGAATCCGTGGTCCATGGAGCTTAGAGTTACATCAGAATAAGGGAAACCCCAGAAAAAACCTTATCCAGGTAACTCACCCTGACCGAGATTCGAACTCAGGACCTCTTGAACGTGGGGCAGACACGCTACCATCCACCCTACCGAGGTGGGCAATGTGGCTTTGATTTAATTGTACACGATACACAACATTTGAATTTCTTATCCTTCATCATCTTATGCGTGGCCTCATATTTAGATCTCGTGAATACAATTGAAAGCTTAAAAGAAAACCACCCCACTCTTCTTTACTAGCAGTAGCTGATAAACACACAGGTACGTGGTAAACCAGCTTTCAAGCATTGGCCTTGCTTGGACTTTCACCTGCTATAGGTGTGAGCTCATGCCTGGCAGCAAACCAAAAGAAAACATTAAGCTGTGAAATGCTACTTTGTTGCCTGACTGTGCAGATAGTGTATTCAGTAATGTTCAATTATCTCTTTTATATTTTAAGATAGATGAAATTGTTATGGGGCTTTATTATTTGTCATATTTGGTTCTCCCTCCTTGCAAAATCTGTGCACTCGTACTCCTTACATCATATATATTCATTTTGAAAGTAGCATGTGGTCCCATAGGCAGAACTTTATTTTGGGTTTAATACCTTTTAGTTCCTCTTAGCCCAAGATAATATGCTTGTCACATCATGCCCTCTAACGTAGCACAATTTAGATGTATTTTAGATGTCTTGCATTGAATTAAATGTTTGGGTAAAATGCAATACTTCAACTTACATAGGTAAGTAGTCAGAAAGGAAATAAAGATTAATTTATTTTTCGCTTTCTCTTGGGATAAAACTTGGCTTAACTTCACACCACATAAATTTTGCAATGAGCTTAATACAAATAAATAGTTATTGTGGTACACTCACTGCGTGGTTTCATCTTTTTAACAGTTTAGTTGCAAAAACTGATTCTTTTGAACTGCTTTCTTCAAATGATACAGGGATTTTATCTAACAGTGTTCTAAAGCTGTCCCAGGTTTATCCAGTTTTGCTTTCTTAAAGACTGTTACTTTATGTTGAAATTGTGTCATTTATAGAACCACTGCATTTAAATCTTAGAACAAGTAGCCTAACTAACAAGCTATTGAAACTCATCCAAAACCAACTGTGACATACATATTTCTCTTGCCATAGTACTCAATGGTTATATTTGGTGACCGTAAGTCTGTTAAAGTTGGCATCAATATCAGCAACTGTTACAAAATTTTACCCATGGTAAAGAAGTGATAGCCGTTGTAGTTAACTGCAGCAGTTAGTTTGGCAACATAGGAATTATCTTGCAGTAATGTAAACATTCACTTTAAAGCAAAATGTCTTTGGTTGTATAGACACATACTGTTCCATGTGGTCGTTAATTTGTAATTGTGATGGTGCATACATAAGTGTTCCTTACTTAGCATTTGTTTTCACAACTAGTTTCATAGTAAATATGCAACCATACCTCCAGAAAGGTGGTTTGTAAATAACATTATTTTGCAAACTTGTTTGCTAAACATTTTGCCCATGGGCAGTTTCTGTGTACAAGCACTATGTGCTATAAATATCTGCAGACACATACCGTTAAATATATAACTGGTTAAATTGATATAATTGATAATGTTCCATGTTTAGGCTTCTTGGAATCCAATTTTCAGGATCATAACTTCACATTACAAAGATTCTAAGGTTGCTTTTCCATTTCATGATATTCTAGGGCTAAGTGAGTTAAATTTAAAACATTTAGCTACTATGTCTACTCATATACCACTTAATATAATTGCTATGTACTGACGAGAGATCTGATCCAAATAGCTATTTCCCATTCAATCCTATGTTAATCTCTACTTTAACTTTTTCTGTAAGTCGGTACTAAACTATTGAATAATGCACAGAAATGCCCCATACAAGAAAATTAGCAGTAAGATAGTTTCTTGAAATGTTTATCTGGTTAACATGAAGTTGGAGTAATAAGCATTTGTACAAGAGTAGAGAAAGTGATGGCGTACAAATGTCAGATGTTTTTCGTTCTTTTATTTTTCTTTTCTTATCTTTTTTAATTGCACAGTTCCATTGGTTGGTTAATGAAGAGGTGGTTGTATTAAATAATTATATATTACATGTAGCACTTATTGTTATAGTTGCTATATAAGTAGTATTAAGAGTAGATTGTTGCTAACAGTAATAATACGTCAAAAGTGCACTAACGTTGTTTGTTTTTGTTGGTTTTTAATTTACGTCCTCCAACGTTCTGTCATATTGCACGATGAATGAAGTGGGTGAAATGCTGCTGAAATGAGCCCAGGGTCCATAGAGCTTAGAGTTACCACTCATCTTTCAGGAATAAGGGAAACCTAGGAAAAAACCTTATCCACCCTGACCGAGATCCAAACTCGGGACCTCTTGAATGTGAGGCAGACATGCTACCACCTGCATTACAGAGGCTGGTGCGCACTAATATGCATGATATTTAGTTGGATTTAATCTTTGCTTTAATCACATATAACTGTTGTGTTCTTCGTACACTTGCTAATGTGCAGGGCTAGAAAGTTTGTACCGATTTTCTTGAGCAGTGTAAGAGCAGCCAGGCATGGCTATACCAAGCAGTACTGCTAGCAAGGGCAAGGTTCGTCGTAGAATGCAACTCATTACTGTAACTTGTATCCTGAACTAATACATTTTACATGTTTAGCATATGCTTTACTCCAAGTGTTTGAATCAATCAAATGTAGTTATGCAGGTGTAGACAGCTCAAATGAAAAAGATTTTTGAATGCATCTTACAGGTTTACAAAGTTCAGAGAGTTAGCACCAGACATATCGCTACCACCACAGCCAGTTGTCACCAGATGGGTAACTTGGCTAGAGGCAGTAATCTATTATGCCAAACATTATGACAAAATTGTTTTGGTATTAGCCAATTTAGAAACAGATGGAAGTTCTAGCATACAAACTGCCAAACGTCTAGTAACAGAAATATATTATTGATTGCACATTTGTTCAAAGAGTTACCCACAACTATCACACTGTTACAGCCCAGAGGTATGGAGCTGACTGAATCTGTGCAGCATGTAGAAGAACTATCAAAATGGATTTACCAAACCTCGAGCATTCTACCTGAAATAAAGATGAAAATGAAAAGAATGCAGGGTTCGGTGCAATGTACCGCATGCGAGATGCACTTTTAAATCCCAACAAAAGCTATGATACTGATACAGAACTGATAAAATATTTCAAATATGCCCTGATCACATCATGTGAGATCAAAGAAACATTTTCACAGTATAAATCTTGTTTAACAGGATGTAGAATGAGTTTTTCATTTGAAAGGCTTCAGAGTTAAATTATTGTTTTTAGTAATAAGGCCGTAGATGAGTAAATATGTAGTAAAATTCCTGCTTTGGTATTTTGTCTAGTAAGAGTCTTCAGATATTTGAGAAATTAATTTTATTATTTGGATATTATTTTACATTCGATCAGGAAATATTACGACCCACGTTATAATTGCTTGGATGTTACCACAATGTGCCTATTTAAATAATGACATCAGGCAGAGACAAGCCTGTATGTACTACCTATATAAGAATTTGTAAGTTGTACATAATGATCTAAATAGGTGTGCATTTACGACTATCATAGGACATTTTTGTTCTCTGGTTAGTCGGTTTCAATGCCCCTCCGCCGTGCGCTCTTATCTATGTCTTTTTTGGATGCCAGGAGGTCGGTCGCAACCTGTATAGGGAATGGCAGACGGTATGAACTTCCTAGCTCTGGTAATGTGGTATCACTTACAGTACTTTCGAAACAATGAGCACACAATTTTCATTGGGGTTGTGGTATTCTGTATTCTTGCATATCTTGTGATGAGCCGTGTACTGCCAGTTTTATTATTGCATGTCTTAGCTTCTGGTTTGCATTGGACGAGTTCTGGTTTGCCATAGCATCTGTAGCATAGAAGTCCTGTGGGATTTCTTCTCTCTTCTTTATCTTCTCTCTTAGGTGGGTCTCCGTATTCCTTGTAGCACTCAGAAGGAGTTGCATTCTTAGGTCCTCTGTGACGTAGGGTTCCCTTGCCAATTCGTATAATAGCTGTGATGGCGTGTATTTTGAAACACCTTATGCTGCTTTAAGAAATATTGCTTTTACTCATTCAATGGAGGCTAGATCTTTTTTTTTTTCCCCTCCCAGTTTCTCCCAAATTAGGTTTAAATCCACAGGTTAGTGTAGGTAGAGTAGGCATACTACCATAAATGCCTGTCAATGTTGGTAATTCCAGTATGTGAGCTGTCTAGGCATTGCAGGCTCAAACCTGTATGCGCGGAAGTCAAGTGTGTTATTTGTTACAGACCAGCAGTGTACTACTTGTGACCAAACTCTGTATGGTTGCAGGATGCAGGGAATTTGGTTAAGGGCAATAAGCTGACGACACAAGGTAAAGTTTCCATAAACAGAAATGATCCATGAGATTGTTATTGTTTCTTACAAAAGCGAAGCAGACAGTGATTTGGATGACATCACAGAGCTACCCCAAACCCCTTGGAGTAACATACCAATGTCACATCTACCTCTCCCAGTGAGCTGGATGGGACTCGCTTCTAAGCTAAGCTACTTTAAATCCAGGGACTTTATGGAAGTACGGCTACTATAAGATTTTTGTACTAAGTAGCAGCATTGCTGTTTTTAAGATAATTCTTGAATGTGTTGGATGTTGTACTTGCTTTCAGAGCGGCCACTGTTCTTTTTTTTTGTGTGTAGTCTGAAAGATTCTGTTGTTTGAAGGGTGATTCGTAAAAGCAATAACAACTGGTTAAAATATTACAAATTTGTTATTTCAGTATGATCAATATAATTCCAAATATATATGCTAAGCTTTCAAGGAGATCAAGTTTGGGAGTTGTGAAATAATGATTGGATTAGTGATTTCGCTTTCAGAACACATAATTTTGAACAGTTGCATAAGCTAAACTGTCGTGTTCAACGGCATAATTATAAGGCGTATGGTATTAGAAGGCATGTGAGGTTTGGCTAGGGAGGGCTCACCTAGAGCAAGTGTCCTATCATAGTTGTGCAGAGTTGCTTAGTTTGGAACGCACAGCTCAAGCGTGAGCAACAGAGATTTTTCTTTTTAATGCACCCAAAATTACCACTATAAGTTCGACTTTGTAATATGCCTTGGTATATGAGGAAAGCATATTTTAGGTGACCTGTACTAAGGCCATTTTTCTACGATGCACAGTTCTCGAGTTATCACTTTGAGAATAAACACCTGACTTCCATGTTTATGCTTATGGTATGTTTTAACTTCCAATTTTGCCTGAGTGCTATTCCTTTTCATTACACAGTTTTGAGTAAGACATGAAGTGTCGTTAGGTATTGCATATATTTAGTTCTTAAATTAACTGACCATGGGTCACTGCAGTCCAGGAGCGTATGTGCCTATTCTTTGAAGTTCAGTTTTAGACCAGTACGTAATGTAAATTGAGTATAAAGTGCTTTGTGTAACTGTGACAATAAGCAGAAAATTCACATGTTTACATTGTGTTTTTTGAACTGTTAACAGTGACACTTTCAAAGCCTGGTACCAGTGGCGCAGGTATTAAGGGTAAAATATTCCGCTTCCAGAACAGAAATATTATTTTTAAAGTGTACAGTTTCTTTAAGGAATTGTTATCTGAGGAAGTGTGTGACTGGATCAATATTTACAAGGGCAGGAGCTCACTACCAGAGCGTACAATATGTGTGTGTATATTGTGTTGCGTATTGTGAAACAGGGTAAAACCTCTAGCACAGAAATTGGTGAACCCTATAATTACCTTTCATGGAACTGTTGAAAACAGTGTTGTTGTAATAAATTAAATTTAAAGGGTGAGTCGATTAATGACACTAAACAACACTTTTAAATTTCCCTGAACATGTTCCGGAGGCTACTTTGCTCCATTGTCAACCGGACATCGACTGGCTGTCTATGGTGTGGTGGTGGTTTGAGGAACTTGCTGAGCAAATCTTTCTGAATGATGTCAAAATTGAATACTTTGTTTCTATTTTTTGAAATGAAAAACAAGAACTGTCCACATGGGAACAAATTTTCAAAATTTAAAATTATGACAGTTCAAAATCACTTAAATTTAACCAGCTGTTTTAAGTTAATTCACCTTGTCATTTGTTGCCAGACATCCTAATATGGTAACCAGTGGTTGCTAAGGGCTAATGTATGCATATTGAAATGTTAAAAATAGATTTTAAAACAGCATATCTGCTCTGGAATCCCAAGATGGGACATGCACCATGGTTGAACCCATTTGGGGATTTTCCTTACTCCTAGCTTGAGGACTATAGATCCTTAAGTGGATTTATTGGTTCTTTTTTATTAAGTCATTCATTTTCTTGGCTAAATAGGATATGTAAATAGTAAGAAGCAAAGGAAAGTAGCAAAATATATGTTATCTTAACTCCAGCTTAAATTATTAATTTTTAGATGAGTCGTATTTATTACACATCTGCTTCACTTTCGTACCTATTTTGAGGACATGTTTCGCAAATCATCGTTTGCATCTACGGCTCTTATGCGACTCCAGCTTAAATGTTTAATGTGAAATGAAATTCAAATTATTTTCTGCACACTGAAATCTTAAGTGGTTCAATTAAACTGCCACAGAATGAAAGAAATAATCCTTGTTGAGATTTCCTTAACAACGGAGTTGGTTTAGTAAACTGAAGACGAAGGCGATGTGCCTTCGAAATCAATCTTTCTAAAGAAGAAGGAATTATCAACTTCTTAAGTTAAGTGGAGACTCTGTGACAAATATTTTTATTTGTGTAATATTTGTTGCTTTACTGTGACTAGCTTCATTTTCTGTGTGAACATTATTATGTATTTCAAATGGGTTGATGTTTGTCCCTGAGTGCTACTCTCTGAGCAACCAATTGGAGTCCTGTGATGTTTTCATATTGCACTCTCCATAATTGGTGTATGACAATCTCAAACAATAAATACTATACTATAAATACTTGAGTCGAGTATCAGCTGATGATAGGAGTAAGAGCTCTTGAAACATGTCCTGTGAATAAACAGTGTGAGTGAAGCAATGTGTCAATATCTTCTTGATTCACTTTTGTACTAGTACACTTCCTGCTGGCCTGTAGAATATTGCATATGCAAAACTTGAGTCGTAACATGATATTTTAGTTTATTGATGGAATTGATAGAGTTGACATGAAAAATTCAATGCCACAGTCGGGATTTGAACCATGAATCTCCTGGTTTCCGTCCAGTCGCTTTAACCCATTGAGCTACCATGGCCAACGTGCCGCCCTGACATTAAATTCTCCATTTGACTGATATATTTCCCTGGTAGACCATTAGGGGCTCTTGCATCCAATATACACCATTTGTGGCGACTTACTATCGTAAGTACTTGAGTCCCAGGCTTCATCGTTTAACTCTTATTATTTTAGTTAATTGATGGAAATTAGTCTTTTCTTCATACTAGCCGAATATAGGCTAAGGTCTTTGATAGATAGTGAACCTGAAAAATTCAATGCTATGGCCAGGATTTGAAGCACGGATCTCCTGGTTTCCGTACAGTCGCTCTAACTGACTGTTCACGTAAACTGCCTTCCCTCTTTACACTGCCCGTACAATCTAATTGACTTAATGTGGGTTCAAATTATATTTGAAACAGAAATAATACTTTTAAACTCACTGATGTTGAACGACTTACTCCCAAAGAAATTGACAAGGTAACACAAGACTGGGAAAACTGCATGAGACATGCAGATAAACTACAAGAAGAGAACTTTTGTAAAGAACCATCATGTGTCAAGCCTATTATAAAAAATTTGCACTATGTGGACGATGAAGACAATGACAATGATGAATTGTCTCTTGACATAGGTGACATTCACATCATATGGATGCACCATTGGCAGTTCCATTGGATTAGAATAGTAGGTAATTCATAAGCTCTAATTACAATTATAGCATTTAAAGCATGTGGATAATATGCGAATATCCATGTTACAATGCTGATTTCAACAACTACTTAATTATAAAATTTTGGAAAATTCAATTTGAGTTCCCTGACTAGTGCAAAGGGAACCTGCATGGTCTAGGATAGTGTGCAAGAGAGAAAGATATATGAAAAGAGTGGGGGTAACAAGGTGGCAACGCTAAGCATGCTATTGCATCTGATTGATGGTGGTCGAGAACTCTTATCTATTTGAAACACATAATAAGGTTTCTTGTTTGTTTCCTTATTCTCTTCTGTCTGTGTAGACTACGGTCTGCATCAAGTATTTATTTGGACTTGTAAATGCTATGCCCTAATATCAGTTGCCCATGTAAATGGTTTAGAGCCAGAAGGTCAACTTTTGATTTTGACTGGAGTAAATTACCTGCATTAGGTTTTTGTTAGGGTTTTCTCTTACCCCATAAGGTATAGGTTGCACGTTAGTTCTTGACGAATGACCTTCAGCAGAAACCCAGTGAGCTGGCCTACCTTTAATAAACAGGTCAGCAAATAGTTTGTTATGATAACAAACAACTCTTCTTTCCTCTGTTGCATTTGTGTGTACAGTCGACTGCAAACGTTTTGTACGGTACGGATGTATGCATGCAAGTGTTTTAACGAGTTCTAGTTAGTTACATAGTTATGTATTAGCTGCTAATGTGACATGCCTCCTGCAGTGTCAAAAATAAAAGGAAACACTCTACATAGTCAAAGTCGTGAGATTATTGCTAATATTTATGAGTATATGAAGGAAGAAGCCAAACAGCTCAGAAGCATGGGCGTAAATGCACATCTCACTCCAGACGGTACCTTTCTCTTTTGCATTCCTGCAAAAGGTAAGTAGTGACTCACATCCAATCTTTCATATAAAATTTTCATTTGTCAAGAACTAACGTGAGAACTTGTAAACATGTCACTTTCAGATCAGTGAGAGCATCCATTTTATTGACCATCTCTGTAGAGTTTAGTTATCATAAGGGATGTTAAACACTTAAATAAGAATATAATATACTGTCAATCAGCTAGGTCTAGTACATTCAGATGAGTGAATTTCCATTTATAGTTTTTTTTACCTATTTATCAAGATTTCACATTTCTAGTATAGCTTTATTTTATCTGAGGTTGTGAAAATGAATGAACCTGTTGACAGTTAGTATATTTATTCTACATGGGGAAATGAAAAATGCTTAATTTAACTTGGGACTTTATTTTTCATCTACATTTATATTATTTTGCAGTTTTTTTTTTTTTTTAATTAATTTAAGTCATATTATTGAATGATGAATGAAGTGGCTGAAATGATGCTCAAATAAGTTCAGGATGCATAGAGCTTAGATCAACCCTACATTCATCTTTTATGATAATGGAAAACTCTGAAAAAAAGCCCTATCCAGATAACTCACCCTGACTGAGATTCGAACGTGGAACCTCTTGAATATGAGGCAGATGTGTTAGCTCCATGCTACAGAGGTAAGCATGTTGCAGTGTGCTGTACTAAATTAAATATATTGTGGGCACCTTTGTTTACAGGTGTACCTCACTTAATTAATGGAGATATGGTGAAGCCTGGAGCCTGTGTCATTGATGTTGGCATCACAAGAGTACAGTGTGAAAATACTGGAAAGACAAAATTAATTGGAGATGTGGACTTCCAAGGTATGTAATTTTACTGCACTTCAGACTATAAATATAGTAGGTTAAAATATTCATGTCAGTTGTGTGATATCCTTATGTACAAGACTTAATCACACTGTTGAAACTTCCCGGAGACCTGTAGATTAATCAACAACTTCCAAGTTTAGGGTTCAATACAATAAAACTGAGGGATGCATATTTGTTAATAATTAGGTGTAATGGGACAGAAAACTGAATGTAAGTATATGTATCTAGCTGTATGGGGAAATCTAATTCTGTAAGACTTGCCTTAGGAGCACTGCTTTATCCACCTTCAGTTAATGACAGCATTTGAGATTTGATCAGAACCCCAGAGTGGCAAGTATTATGCAATGACTTTTGAAAGTGAAGAACATAGTCTTAATGAGAAACGACTATGATACAATGAAGCACAAAATTAATGTAATTTTGAGTCCAACTAGTACTTGATCCATATATTGCTAGAACATGATTCGTTAGAACTTTCCTAGCATCCTCAGTTAATGTCGACTGCTGGATTTTGGTTCTCTTCAAAGATGGTGTCAAAACTGAACAGTTTTCCTTCATGGATAGAGTGGACATGAAAAATTCAACACCATGGCCGGGCTTTGAACCACGGATCTCCTGGTTTCCGTCCAATCGCTCTTAACCTTTGAGCTACCATGGCTAACGTGCCGTCCTGACATTAAATTCTCCATTTGACTCGTATATTTCCCTGGTAGTCCACTAGGGGCTCTCACATCCGAGATACACCGTTTGAGGCTACTTACACTAAATTTGTTCTGTGGGGCCAAAATAATGTTCCATAACCCCATATAGCTTTTACTTTTGACCTTATGATCTGAAATCAGGGGTGCTCAGATTTTTGACATGTCATATTTGTAGCCTGACTTACTTTTGTATGCCAAAGTTAATTTACGTGTGTTTCAAACATTTGTGAACACAATGAATCAGTTTTTATTGGTCATACAAATGCATATTTGACCACTTTTAATGTTAATATTTTGGGCAGGTATACAAACAAGAGTATACTTTTCGTCATATGCAGTATTTAACATTTTACCAGATATTTTTATAAACATAGTTTCATAACATATTCACATTTAGCTTTAGCTGGCCGTAAGGAAGTTTAGTCAGTAACCTTCACTTGATAGTAGTGGGAATTAGTAGGAATGTGCTACAGTCTGCGGGTCAAAGGTTTTAATGCCTGTAACTGCATGAGCAGATTTGAGACATGGGAAGTATGTCATTGTGCATGAAAAAAGAGACAGGTGATTTGCTATTTTCTCTGTTTTCTCCATTCTAGCTACTGAAGGATCCATGCTCTCTGTAGCTGAAATGAATGCTACTAATATATCGAAATTTAACTGAAACAATTATTAAATGAGTCATATTTATTACACATCAGCTTCACTTATGTACCTATATTGAGGACATGTTTCATGAATCATCGTTTGCAAAACTTCTCCTCAATATAGGTACGTAAGTGAAGCTGATGTGTAACATATACAACTCATCTAATAATTTAATAATTGAATGCTACTAAGTTTACACTAAGCAACTGATAACTTGATGACTGCTTTGCTAATTCGAGGCATCCTTGCAGTTTTTGTAACACCTCTAGAATTATACTACCCCAGGTTTGCAAAAGACCCTGCCACAGCTCATCCACATTATTTGCTTTGCTTTCTAATCAAGCTCCTCCTAGAGAAGTTCCATTGGAGATAGATCCAATGATTGTGCAACCAAGGTCATAGATTTTAGCAAACCCGCCTCCTCTTTGCTTTTCACACAGTTCTTACACAGCTTTGATGTGTTTTAACAGTCGTTATCTTGCTGAAAAGCAAGACCAAGTCCAATAAGTCTCATACCAGAAGGCACAGCATGGCATGAAAGGATCTGATGGTACTGTTTCTTCTCCAAATACCTTCCGCTTTCACTGAGTCTCCAACTTAATTGTTTCTGAAATACTCCCACACCAATTCATTTCCCCCCATGTTTCACAGATGACTTGAGGCAAAATTTAAGCTCTCCAGGGCGATGGCGGATGTACTGCAGACGATTTGAACCAGATTTCTCAAATTTCAATTCATCCATCCACAAAAAAATTTTCCAGTTGTTTAAGGTCCAATTCAGATGCTCTTTGGCCTACTGCAACCATCTAAGCTTGTGTTGACGGGTTAACAATGCATTCTTTACAGCTACATGTCCAAACAATGAAACTGCAATTAGGCAACATTTAACTGTTGATACTGATACTGGCTCTGCCCTGGTAGCATTTATTTCACTGTAGATGGATACAGCTGAATGCTGCCTGTCACATTTGCTCAAAAGTATAATTCTATTGTCCCCCACTGCTGATGTTTTTCTTGCATGTCCGCTACATTGTCAATCAGAATGGGAACCAGTTTCACACGACAACAAAAAATTTCATCCAAGACAAATCATGACACCAAAAGATAATATAGTAAGCATGATAAGGTCATGCATGGATATGGTTTTGTAGTATATGTGCATGCATGCGTTTGTGTTAACTCTTTCTAGTGAAATTCTGAAAACAAATGAACGCCTTACTGGTTTCAAAAGCTACTTATTCGCATTAGGTGAATAGAACCATATTTACATATTATATAGATGTGTTACCATTTTGCAATGTATTAATTAATATAGAAATTAAAGAATTATGTTAAAAAATAAAAAGTTAAGACATTATTTAATTTTCTATTAAAGCTAATGGATAGAAGTTAATGGTTATTCCACACTAGCTGTGTGTAGGCTAGTGGTAATTATGAAGCATGGCACTTAGTACTTACAGCATAGTAAGTCATCACAAAAGGTGTGTCTCATTTTATATGAGAGCCCCTATTGGTTTACTGGGGAAAATACAAGTCAGTTGGAGAATTTAATGTCATGCTGGCATGTTGGCCATAGTAGCTCAATAATTAAGAATAACGGGACGGAAACTGGGAGATCCATGGTTCAAATCCTGGCTATGGCATTGAATTTTTCAATCTTACTCTACCTATTCAAATAATACACAGTTCATCCACATTTAAACATATAAATGTCATATCAAAATATATTTGTTCCTTGCTTCATAAATTCAATTAAATGATTTTTGTATAATACTCTTTGATGAATGTTTCAGCTGTGGTTAAAGTGGCAGGACACATCACCCCTGTTCCTGGAGGTGTAGGTCCAATGACTGTGGCAATGCTAATGAAGAACATATTCCTTGCTGCTCAAAAAATGGTACACTAACAATGTTTACGTAAGGCTGATTTGTTTGGCATCTCTCATTTGCATATGATGCATGAAAATACTTCCTGATGATCAATTGCTATATTGTGTGGTCCATATATTTTGTCATTCATTAGATATAAGTTTTATCCTTGATTAGGAAAAATATTTCCATACATTCTTTTTATTCCCAGATAGGTCCATGTTTATGTAGTTTACACTGACACGTCTAGGGAGTTTACATTGATAGGTGTATATTACACTATTAGAAGTTGAAATCCTGCAAGACTGTTTTAGGCAATGTGTAGATGTTTAGAAAGAGAATCCACATACTTGATATGGTTCTTTTGTGATGTATGGATAAGTATTGAAAAGGATGAGCAAGAATTGAAGAGTTAGCAGAAAGGAAAAGGAAAGGAGGAGCTGAAGAAGATGAAGTTTACTCGTACAAAGCTTCATCTTCAAATGAAGCTATACTATACTGTGATTCTGTTGCCGTCTTTCAGATACGTAACATATAGCAACTGAAGTTCTTCACTGTACGTTTTAATCTTTGGAATTCCTTCTCTTCACACCAAATATCGATCCATTCACCACTATTCTTCCTGTGTGTAACAACTACTTAACAAACGAAGCTCATTCCAAACGTATCCATGTTTCTCAAAGCAATGAATGATTCATACTGTGATTCTTTAGTATTTTATGCCAACATGTGTCACTGTAATGTATGCACTAGGAGCAATAATTGAGTTTCATGTGTTGGGATCAAGATTGACTACAGCAGCTTTCGTATTTTCATGTGAATTCCTAGCTTATTTAGTCCAAAAAGCATCTTTTATTTCTTAAATATGAAGTATTATATACTATGTTGTTATATACTGGTCACCAATCTAGAAGCCCACCTCGCTAGCGTAGATGGTAGAGTGTCTGCCTCACGTTCAAGACGTCCCGAGTTCGAATCCCGTTCAGGGTGAGTTACCTGGATAAGGTTTTTCCCGGGTTTTCCCTTATCCTGATAGACGAATGTTGGGTAACTCTAAGCTCCATGGATTCCGGACTCATTTGAGCATCATTTCACCCATTTCATTCATCGTCCGATATGACTTAACGTTGGAGGACATAAATTGCAAAAAAAAAAAAAAAAAAAAAAAAAAAAAAAAAAAAAAAAAAAAAAAAAAGTGATTGAAAGTGATTGACGTTTACTAAGCAAATAGAGGAACGTTTTAAATAAATGGGAGGGTATGGGTACGTCCTAACGGTTGTCACAGCAATGATTAGAAGTACCAATTAGAGTTGAGATGTTTCCATGACGTTAGATGCTAAACCTTTGTTGCCGATATTCTAACCATGTTTAGCATGTCATGCAGGTAAGAAGGTAGTACATACTTGTCCTATCTTCTGCTAATGTGGCAGTAAACCCAATACCTTGCTGATTGTTTCTCTCCTGCTAAAGGAGATGAATAAATTTTTACTGATGGTATTGCCAAGTTTATCAATATGTTCAGAGAAGTTTAAAGTACTGTCTAGTGTAACAACTAATAATTTAGCATTCTTGACCAATTTTACTGGTTCATTGTCAATGTTTAGATGGATTAGATCTGTTCTTTTAGCTCCAAATGTGATTAATTCACTTTTATTGGGGATTCACAAACATGTTCAGATTATAAAAATATTGCAACAGTTTATCGGTGGTTTCATTTAAGGTATTCTGTAGAGTAGTAATATTTCTGTGACAAACTGTTACTGTGGAATCATCTGCATACTGGAATAATTTTGCAGTGTTGGATATAAGCTGGTCAATATCGTGCATGTATAGAATAAACAGAAGAGGCCCTAAAATGGAACCTTGCGGAACTCCATGGCTTAGAGTTTGTGTTTTTGACCTAAATTCACCATTTTCTGTTTTCAGGATTACAAACTGTTTTCGATTTGTCATATATGATTTCATCATTTTAAGCGCAAGGCCCCGGATGCCAAGATCATCTAATTTATTCATTAGTATGTTACTATTGACACAGTCAAGAGCTTTAGTGAGATCTAATAATATGCTAGCTGTGTAGTTACCAGAGTCTCTATTGCATATTATTTCTTCAATGCAACTTGAAATACATTTTGTAGTGGAGCTATTTCTCACAAAACCGCTCTGATGTGTGGGTAATAGGTCAAATTTTAAGAGATAATTCATAATTCTATTGAAAAGAACACCTTCAAAAATTTTTGATAGTGCTGTTAAGATAGAGATGGGTCGGTAGTTATTTATGGCATCTTTCTTTCCTTTTTTAAAAATTGGTACAACTTTTGCTATTTTTAGGATATCTGGGAAAATTCCAACTTCTAAACAGGAGTTTATAATATTAGCAATGGGTCAGCTATTGCCATCCTACATGCTTTTATCAAGGAAATGGGTATGCCATCATTTGCCATACTATTGCGGTTTCTAAAATTTTTATTCATGTTTGATATCTCATATTGCCAGTTGGATGTAGATATATGCTGCGTGAGGATTTGCAGTTGCTTGCTAGTCCCAGAGAGGTATTGATATTGCTTTTGGAGTGATTGAGTTTTAATTTAGTTCCAACGGAGGTAAAATAGTAGTTGAAAGTCTCAGCTACCTGTGTAGGTTCTTTTATTGTTTTATTATCAAAATGAATGGTTATGCTTTCTATAGTAGCATGAGTTTTACGTAAATTATTTATTTGCCAGCTAGTTTTACACACATTGTCTGATTTTAATATGGTGTTGCTTATACTGCTACATTTTGCATCGATCACTAACTGATCATAAATGTGTTTTACTTTCTTATAGTTATTCGCTTGAAGAGTCTTGTCTCTATTGTAATGTAAAGCATTAAGTTTGAGCTATGTGCGTAGATGTTTAATTTGTGGAGTAATCCAATTCTCCTGATAAACATGTTTAGGGTTACAATGTTTTACAGATTTGGTGGGACAGTGTATGTTGATGTAATAGTACAAAGTATCATAAAAAGTATTTAGTTTCACATTTGGGTCTTAAGCGTTGTAGACATTTACCCACTCTTCTTTCAATAAGGTTGTGTTTAGAGAGCATAGATTAAATTCATTAAATGAGTTTATGATTTGTGAATGACTTGTGCACTGTTTGGGAAGCCCTAAATCACTTAACTTGGGCTGTGTGGTCTGATAAGCAGGAGTTAAGAATGGTAACATGATAATGTGTTTTGTCAAAGTTAGTGATGATATTGTCAATGGCTGTACTGGACGTAGCTGTAATTCAAAGTATAAACTTGAAAGAAGCGTAGGGACAGTGAAGCACAAATTAGTACAAAATTGAATCGAGAAGATATTGACACATTGCTTCACTCACACTGTTTATTCACAGGACATGTTTCAAGAGCTCTTGCTCCTATCCTCAGCTGATACTCGATTAGTGTAAGTTGTAGTGGTTTCTTCTTTCTCCGTATTGTCAATAGATGGCGTGATGTACTTGTCAAAGATGTCCGGTGGTGGAGTTTCAAAATTCATTCAAAATCGTCATAGAGTCATGAATTTTGAAACTCCACCACCGGACATCTTTGACAAGTACATCACGCCATCTATTGACAATACGGAGAAAGAAGAAACCACTACAACTTACACTAATCGAGTATCAGCTGAGGATAGGAGCAAGAGCTCTTGAAACATGTCCTGTGAATAAACAGTGTGAGTGAAGCAATGTGTCAATATCTTCTTGATTCAATTTTGTACTAGTAGCTGTAATTCTTGTAGGTTCATTGATTGTTACAGTTATATTCATTAAAGAGGTATTGAAGTTTCAATTTGTCATTGGAGTTTTGGAGAAAGTCAATATTGTCACCCATGATTATGGTTTTACGGTCTAAAAGGAGTGTTACATTATTCAGGAAGATGTTTATGTCACCATTTGGTGGCCTGTACACTCCGATAATAATTGATATTATACAATGCAATACTGATTCCTCCTAGCTCTATATGACCCTCAATACATAAGTTCTGGAGGTTTAATTTGGCCACGACCTTGATGAGAATAGGATTAGCTAGGATACTGACACCACCCCAGGTTTTGATACTTCGGCAAAAAGCTGAAATTAAGCGCATTTTAGGAATCAGGTTAAATAAGGACTCATGCTCTTGCAGTCCATGTTCGGTAAGGTTCAGTATGTCGGGTTTCTCTTCTAAGAGAAAAACATTCAGTTGGTCAGCTTTGTTTGTGAGCATTTGGATGTTCTGATGAATTAATTTTAAAGACTTACTCATCACTTGGAAGCCGGAGAAGACACCTAGTTTTTTGAGTGTGAGACTATGGTTTTGTTAACATTGCTTCCTTGTGCTTCTGTTGTGGTTATCTTTACAGAAGCTTCTTTAATTTTTACTAAATCTAAAACAACCTTAAATAGAGTGTTACAAAGTGATCTTTTTCCCCGCATATTAAAGTGCATGCCATGTCTGGTATGATTTTCATGTTAAACATTTGCAGTATTTATCTACTTTACATGTTGGTACTTGCTCAGTAACAGAGGTTATTAAATTAATTGGGAGTCGATTAATGACACTAAACAACACTTACTTTTAAATTTTCCCGGAACTAGTTTCAGAGGCCTTCCCTCTATCTTCAGCCGGACATCGATGACACGCAGACACGCTACCACCACGCTACCGAGGCAGGCTAATTATCATCCATGCATGCCATCACACCGATTATTTTACATGGGCCCTTCCACATTGTGTACCACAGGCACATTTGACTGCAGTTGCCGAGACTCAAACTCACAAGCTTTGAGTGGATGGCTAGTCCACTTTGATGGCTAGTTGCTGTGATGATCATGGCTATTGAAGTCAGTTGCATTAAGGTGTCCCAGACAGCCTTATTAAAACTGGTTTTGAATTAGAGGGAAAATGCCATAGGTTGCAAAATAATTCTTGACTGAAAGGGCTAGGAATAGCATAACTTATCTTCAAATGTAGGTTTCCTGGATAAGGACTTTCATTTCTGACAAGACAAAATGTTGGGTAACTCAGCTCATTTGTTGCTCTTTTGAGCTTTTTTCCACCTACTTTATTTATCCTACCATATTATTTAAGTTGTTAAAAAAAAATTAGATAATCACAATAAAGTAAAAAGGTATGGAAAGCTGAAAATATGCATAGTGTCCAGTATTTATTTTTTGTTATTAAATTTTAGATGTCTAAAGAATGTAACAATACCTAAATATGTATAGTGGTAACAACCTGCCTATTATGAAGCCATGCATATTATCAACCTGCTTATAGTTTTATTAAGGGCAGCTTTTTGTGTCCTACAAAAGAAAACCAACCTAAAGTACAAGGCTTTATTTTATCATTCCAATGGTCATAAGAAGCAAAAGCCCAGTATACATGTTCAGCTGTTTAACCGCTTCGCCGATGGCCATTTAAACCCTGCACGGCCGCGAACGGATACCCAATAAACAGAAGAAGACATTTAAATTGTTAAATGCTGCAAAAATGCTTCATAAATAAATATTCGTATCTTCCGTGTTTTCTAAGTTATTTCAGGGAAACAAAAACTGGTTAAAAGCCCATTAAAAGCTGTATGCACCTGCGGTATCATTAAAATAGAGACTATATTAATAAAGCGATGAAATTTCATTAATTTGTATCACGTAAAGAAAGCCATTCTTTGCGTCGAACGCGTTTAATTCTGAGTACTTTTGTTTTACAAGCTATATGTGTATATCAGCTGAATAAACGAAGTGTTGGGTTCAAGGTTTCTAGGTTTCAGTTCATGCTAACACGTAATAATAACTGTTTATATTGCGTTATACACCCTGGAAGGAAACTCCGTCAGCATCTCTCTAATTGCACAACGGAAGTTTATGTTAGCTGACGTAACTTCTTTCTTCGCTCAGTTGACATTGTAATTTAGATTGCATCAGAGTTCCAAGCAATTTCTTTAGCTAAATCACAGTTGAAATAGTTTTCTCAGTGCTAATCATGGCTTCAACTAGTAACGTAGCAAATCAATTAGCTAGTGTAGGACGAGTGCGGGCTTCTGATATTACATCAGAAAATGTGGAAGACTTTTTGCTGTTAGACAGTGATTTGGACATTGATGGCGAGTTTTCAGATTTTGAGGGGGGTGTTGAGGATATAGGTAGCAGTGAGGAGGAAAATGACTCATTTCCGACAGGTGTTCGTGAAGAATCAACATTATGGAGGTGTCAAAATAACTCTAACACTAATAGACATACGTTCACGAGCACAACCTCTGGTGTACAACCGCATACTCAACTAACTTCTGACAGCCAACCAATTGACATTTTCACAAAATTTTTTACTACTGACTTACTGTCTCTCATTGTTTCGGAAACAAATGTATATGCGAGTAGGGTGAAGGAAGACCTGATTTCTAAAGGCAATTTAGGACCTAAGAGTAGATTGCAGAAGTGGACAGAAGTAACAATGAATGAGATTTACAGACTACTTGGTCTAATTATGCTCATGGGTGTTATTCGTAAACCTACGCTGGACATGTACTGGTCTACAGACGACATGCTAGCTACCCCATTTTTTGGGAAATGCATGTCAAATAACAGGTTTACTTCCATTTTGCGCTTCCTTCATTTCACCTGCACAGAAAATGTGAATGATAAACTATCCAAAATCAGACCAGTTTTTGATTACATTATTTCAAAATTCAAAGAAAATTATGTGCCTAGTGAAAAGATCACTGTTGATGAAAGCCTGATGCTTTGGAAGGGCCGTTTAGGTTGGAAACAATACATCAAAACAAAGAGGGCCAGATTTGGCATAAAGAGTTTTGATGTATGTGAAAGTAAAACAGGATATCTTTACAATAGCTGCATATACACTGGCCAAGGGACTGATAACACCGGAGACAAAGATTTGGGGTTATCTGGTTCCATAGTAATGCACCTGATGGAATCTGTACTTGATCAGGGTAGGACTGTATATTTAGATAATTGGTACAGTTCCCCTAAATTATTCATGGCCTTACACAAAAGAAAAACAAATGCAATTGGAACAGTACGTTCAAATCGTATTGGTTTGCCAAAAGATGTGAATACGAAGGCTCTAAGAAGAGGAGAAATGCAGGTGCATCAGCTCCCACCCTTGACCTATGTTGCTTGGCAAGGCAGGAGGGTTGTTACAGCATTATCCAATTGCAGCTCTAAAATTTTGATGATTGACACTGGAAAAATTGATGCTCGTAACAAAATGGCAATTTTCAAGCCCGATATTATCCAGGAATATAATATGCATATGGGTGGAGTGGATCTAGTAGATCAGCTATTACACGCATATCCCTCTTTGCAAAAAACAATCAAATGGTATAAAAAAGTATTTTTACACCAGCTGGATATAACCATATACAATTGTTTAGTAATTTGGAGAGCTCTAAACCCACGGAAGACAATGACGTACCTGGACTTTCGCATATCAATAGCTCGCAGCCTAATTGAGCAGTATAAAATTCAGAGACCTCTCCATACTGGGGGTAAAAAATCCACCACCCCAGCACCCCTCAGACTTGAAGGAAAACATTTTCCTAAAAGGATACCACCCACAGCAAAAAAGTCGCGTCCCTTCAGAAAATGTTTGGTGTGCCGCAAGAAAGGTGTCCGAAAGGAAACTAGTACGATTTGCCGTGAATGTGGAGATGTGCCCTTGTGTGTTTATCCATGTTTTGAGGTGTACCATTCAAGAAAAAACTTTTAAAGGTAAGCTTTTACTTCTTATAGAATTTATTTAAATTTACTGTAAAACATAAGGTTTAAAAGAATTATCATTAAATATGCATTAAATGCATGTATGCGCAGGACGTCTATACACGTCCATATCGGCTTGGGGCCTTTTAACTTGGACGTCATATGACGTCCATATCGGTGAAAGGGTTAATGGAGCACATATGCAGATAAGTATTATAACATCCAGTATTAAATGTATATCAAACTATATTGTAAGATAAAAGAAAAGAAATGCATGGGTAATCCAGTAAAACAGATAAACATTGCTAAATAAGAACTGGCATTAATTATCGTTTTCACAGTGAAGTGCAGGGATTACCAACATATATGTCTGGTTAATTCAACTATACATTTTTAAAATTATTTGCTGATATAGAACATTTGCATAGTGCCACTAAATACTTGATATAGATGAGTGTACACATAAATGATTTAAAATTCACATATAGAATACAGATGTCCATTTCCATAGTTAGTGCATCACAAGCCTTAATGTGTTCTCATATTTTGTGTGCTTTTTGATAATTTAGCTTGGATATTTATGTTGGTATAGTCATTTATAGAACAATGTAAATAACCTTATGTTTAAATCCCATGCTTCATATCTTCAAATAAATGTCTGTCCTTTACTACATAATTTACCCTCAGTAATATTTTAGGTTTTCTTTGTATCTTAAGAACAGTATTATTGTATATTACTGCAATGAATAAGAAAAATTAAGTTTTGAAGAGCTTACACATTGTAAATCTAATTGAAAAGTATTTTTAAAGAACTCAACAAATTGGTTAAAATGGTTTTCATTGTATTCTACCCTTTAAACAATTTGTACGAGGGGTGTCTCAATAGTAAGTTACACTATTTCTTAAAATCCCAGCGGTAAGTGGGAAAAGTATGAGAGTTGCAGGAAGCCTTGTTCTGGGTGTAGTGGCAGTACTGTAAAATTTCTAGGCACCTTTCTTTAGTGCGTGAACATTAAAATGGCAGTAACAATGGGGACTGCACTCGCTCCTACCGCTGAGTGTGAGGTTCATGCTGTGATCTATTTTTGACAGCAAAAAATAAATGTGTGACTGAAATCCATCATGAGTTTTGCAGTGTGTATGGCAAAGAAGTTATGTCGAGACCAATGGTTTCTCGTTGGCATCAGTTGTTCATTGAAGGGAGAACAACATTACATGATGGACCACGAAGCGGCTGACCTTCCCTTCCCACGCTCGGGATATTGTTGACAAGGTTCATAGCTTTGTTGATAACTATCAGCGTCACACTTGATGCAATTCTGTTTGAGCTTCCTCATTATTTTGAAATAAGCCTTATATAATTTTATAGGATCATTTCTGAGGACCTGCATTGTCGAAAGTGTATGCAAGATGGGTTCCTTGCATGCTTTCACAACAACATAAGGAGCTGTGAGTTGATGCTGCATTGCAATGCTGGAGCAATTTCGATGGATATTTTCAGTCATTCACTTTATTGACCGGACCTTTCACTGAGTGATTACCATCTGTTACCACAGAAGAAGCAACATCTCGGTAGATTAAGGCACGTCGTAAATGATGAGTTAAATCAAGAAGTGGAAATATGGCTACCCAGTTTGGTGGGAGAGTTGTTTGATACTGGATTAAAACTGTTATTTTGGTACCAAAGATGTATTGAGATTAAAGGCAATTATATAGAAAAATAGTTAATGTAAATTTCAAAATATGTCATTTTTATAACATTTAAGCATGTTATTTTTTTTAGAAAAAGTGTTAACTTAGTTTGAGACACCCCTCATATAATACAAAGTATTTGTTAATGAGGTAACCTACCTGTGAAAGTTCCAACTTCTATAATGTACATGCAGTCAATCTCAAAGTTGTATTAATGTAATGCACGTTGAGAAGTTAATGTTTTATTTTTTAAATACTTCGCCCATTTAAAAATTGTCTCATGATCAACTTTAAGAGATATTCAGACAAAACTTTTGTGAACCTCTTTTCATATGCCACAACAATTACTTTCATTTTTTTAAGAAATTATATGAGCCTTGGATGCTGAATTGCTATAAATCTTCGAATAGCTGTTAAAGAGAAAATTGTGCACATCTATTTGTGTTTTGCTGCAAGCATATTAAAGATTGTAGTTAAGTTGCATTAAAACTGCATCTAGTGAAGTGTTTTACATGTTAAATATAGCAGATGATGTACTGAGAAAATCAACTTTGAATATTGCACTAAGAAAAGTTCACCTGCTGTGCCGTGGCAGAGAGTGCTTAGACTGCTCCAAGTTGGCCCAGGTTCAATCCCAGGTGACCGCAAAGTGAGATTAGTGATGGACAATACCTCTTGGGAACAGGTTACCTCTGGGTCCTCTGGTTTCCCACATTATTCCACCAAGTGCTCCATCATTCATCTGTCCTATCATTCATTTCACCCTCATACTACCATCCACTTCTCTCTCTCTCTCTCTCTCTCTCTCTCTCTCTCTCTCTCTCTCTCTCTCTCTCTCTCTCTCTCTCTCTCTCTCTCTCTCTCTCTCTCTCTCATCCCAAGCGTTGGCCTGGCCCCTCAACCCTGGTTTTCTGTATCAGGTCAATGCTTCGGCTCCCTCGCTCCGACTTTCCGGGCTAGTGGAACCCAAACAACTCATAACACTGGCATCGGTGATTAAGGGAGGGGGAAAAATGTTTTATCTGTAAATTTCTTGGTGTTCTCAGAATTTAAAATGCCAGCATTAGGTGTTTGTTCAAAAATTCTATCGAGGTATGAAAGTTTGTGGATGAAATTGAATTAAATGCTAACAAAATCAAAATTCCAGCTGTTTAGATTTTAGGGCCAAATTTCACAAGTGGGTTATCTTAAATGATGAAAACAGTAACATGAAAGTAAACATTTTAAATAGTTTGTGTTTTCAGAAAAAAAGTAATAAATTATATTTTCATCAAACTCAGTGTATTAACTTATTTTACCATTGGTCCCTCAGCTGAATCGTTAATAATGTAATGTTTAGTTCAGTAAACAAACGTTCAATTGCATTTGTCTAGGCTAAGATTGGAAAGTTGAATCAATTTAAAAAACTTTATATAAATAATTTTAGAGTGTGCATAAATGCTAATTATTGAAGTAGGGAGCATCTTGTTACTGTTTAAAATACATTCCTACCATCATGACAGTTGTTGACAGATGGGGATTTTAAAAGTTATTAATGGGCTGCTAGTTTAATATTGATCAATACTTTTTGAAATCCCATTTGTCAACAATTTAATAAAGAAGTGCATTGTTTCCCCACCACAGAGATGACTGAAGGCTATGACAACCAATGTCAGTCAAACCTTCGAGGTTGAAAATGCAACGGTTCCTGAAACTGGTCCCTCAAAAACTAAAAGTGACAATGGTGAAAAAAAAAAAGTACAAATGTTTTATTAACTAATTTGAATATCATCTTTACTGAATTCTTCCAAACGTCAGTTAATCATTGTACAACTTTAGGTTCATAAAGGTGATTTAACCACGAATGTCATTAAAACTTGGGGGATAAAATTGGGCATTGCAATAAAATATAATTATTTGGCCGCATCTCCCGAGACTCCACTTGCAGGTCCAATTAGTTCCAAAGGTGCTCAGTGGGATTGAGTTCATGACTCTGCAGGTCAGTCCAACCTTAAACATTATTGTCAGCATATCACTGCACAGTAGCCGCCGAAACATTGCAACTAGCATTGTCAACCTGGAAGTAACAAGGGTCCATTCCATAAAAATGCCATAGTGTAGAGAGCATTTCGTTATTCAGAATTGTACAGCATGCATCTGAGTTCATTGTGCCTTGAACAACCACCTGTGTTCCCACACCGTAGTACGAGAAACGCCCTCATGCTGTCACCCCAACACCAACAAATTTCCTAATAGGCACTATACACTCCCTCAACAGCCGTTCCTCAGGTAGCCGTCATACCCAAAACACGTCCATCAGACCGAAATAATGTGAATCTAGACTCCTAACTCCATAGAACCAATTTCCAGTGCTTCAGTGTCCAGTTGCGATGGTCCAAACACCACTTGAGTCTCTGAGCTTTGTTCGACTTTGTGATATGCGGCTTATATGCTGCTGCTCTTCCGGAATATTCCGAGTAGGTGGGCCTTTGTTCGCGATGTTGCAATGGAAACAGACACGTTTGTCGCTGCTTGAAACTCCTATCTAATGGTAGCCATCGGTGGTGCCTTGTTCTTTACTATTTCATCTTTTAGGGTTCTGCGATCTCTGCTGGTCAATATTTTCGGCCACTCTGAATATTCTCCATTGTCACAATGTCCATCCACTTTACACTTACGTCGGATGAAGCTACTGTTGATTTGAACCTCTATCTTAGTAGCTATTGCCTTGCTAGACAACCCTTTGAGGTGACAGTCCATAACTATGCCCTTATCAAAGTCTGATGGCTCCGTACTACGTGCCATCTCGTTCTCAACTAGTTCTCTTGCTCACTGTTTACTGCTCACTGCCTACTGCAACACATAGAGGCCATAACATTAATGAATGAACTACAACCACCACCGTACCGGGTGGTGAAGAGAATTAACGACGTGGTCTACCGCATCCAGAAGGTTCCCCGAGGGAAGATGTTGGTGGTACACCTGGATCGCCTGGCACGCTACGATGGTGCTGTTCGGGACGACCAGCTTTGAGGAGGGAGCAATGTCACCCGAACGTTGGAACTCCCTATAGAACCGGCCAGCGGCAGCAGCAGGAGACGGAGGCGTTTGGACACGCCCACTCGTTTGTCTTATAGCGGTAACGAGGGGTGGCTGGAAAAACATTACTGTGCCGTCTCTTTCCACTCCCCTTGATTTCTCAAACTTACGGGATATTTCATCTAATCCGAAACTTCTAGATTGGCCAGCTGGTCTTATATAAGCGACGCGCCGGGCCGGAGGAAGTCAGTTCTTGGCGAGCTGTGAGGAACGCCCAGTGAGGGGACGGACTGCGTACGTGCGTCGGAGGAGTTTACGTAATTACGAGTGCAAGTGGAACTGTAACGGACGAACTGGTGAATCGTAATTGTGTGCATTACGTAATTCTATGTAATTGGCAAGTGTTCAACTGTAAGTCGGTGGAAATAAAGAACATTTTTGAGTGGTGCAATTGGACTTTTCATTTCACGAACCCACAAAGTCACAATATTAACCCTTGTAAACCTAAGAGATTTAAATGTACCCATGCGTTCAAGTTCACAAACCATGTAGCCGATGATAAAGATTCCTGCTCACCACCGCAGGATGAATTTGTAGCTTGCCATTACCACTACTCCATTACATATCATTGTTATTAAAAGTCAAACTAGACTACACTGTGTGACGGATCTCGGCGTCATCATCTTTCTTGTCTGCTTTGTCCGTGGGTTCTTGGGGCCAACCCGATATCTATTCTAGAAGTATTACAAAGAATCATCGGTGTCCCACAAGGTTTGCCACAACTCTTCATCGTGAATACCGTTTATTACCTCAGTCATATTATCAAAATCATTGCAGATTTCTTAGGAAGTTTTACGGAAATTATCTGAAGCGGTAATCGCGTATGGACTTTATAATTCAGAGTATCTATTTGGCCGCGATAATTATTTAACTTCTGGCGCTTCATTCCGCAGTTTCTTCCCTTAAGAGTTATCATCTGATGCATGTCGATTGCCTTATCCAAATGTTCCTCTGTTTAGTTCGATCTATTTTAAATTCTAGTGGCTACTTTTAAACTTTAATCGTTTGCTTTCTTTACCGGGTAAGTACTTCTGCATAGCGTTTGTGACGATAACCCCGTCCTTGAAATCTTTGTTCAGCTGAAGCAAGATTTGCATTTGTTGAAAATTACGTGGGGTGACCAGTTGATGAAGGAATTATGGTTGGGGTAATGGGATAGGTACTGGTGGATGCTATTGGTGTTCTTGAAGCTGTCAAATGCTATATTATCTGTCAAGAAAGTTAATGTACAATGTACGCGAGTCAGTATCATTCAGGCGTTCCGTGAGCAGAGGTTGTGAAAACTAAATCGGGCAACGTCGTAGGTGTATACTATTGTGGTCACCATTTTAACTTTTAAGGTGTCCCTCACTTCGAAGATTTCTGTCTCTATTTACCCAGTATGGCGAAAGATGGGCTAAATATGATAGAGCAAGTAGTAATTCTCTAGAGTTGAACTGTTGACTACATAGCATTGGATAATATGCAAGAAAAAGGAAAACCTGTGGAATTATGATTTTAACAGAACTAATATTTGTTTTGTATAAGGGATGTTCTGCTAACAACTCTCGTAACTCAGTGGCAAAACGCACTCTGTGACAAGTGGGATAAGGTTCACGGTTCGAAGTCCACCCACATGTGTTCATACTTAAACTATATATTCCAATTTTTTAAATTTGTTATACGCTGTAAGGAACCAATTTACAGATGTTTCGTTAACCCCATTACTAGATGACAAAGAATATGCGAGAGGACAAGAATCACTTGGAGTGACGGATTTTATGTAACCAGTGCTCAAACACCTGTTCTAGCCGTGTAAGCTGAGTCGGAGATTTACAATTTGGACCTTCCTAAGTGGTGACACTTTATTCCAACGTTTTTACTTTTATAATTTTCAAATTATAACGTGGCTAAGCTATTACATGGTTAATATAGTCATAAAAATCGTCGAAATGAGGCACAGGTTAAAATGGTGACCATGAGTTTACATGTAGGAACATGACCGATTTAGCATTAGAATAACTAGGAAGGGATTCGGCACCGAAACCTGTGGTTTATTGTACCTAAGCCCCAAGTGGGACATGCCCACGAGGAAGGATGAGGCGAAAGGAGACAGAGGGTGCCCGATACACGGAGTCACGACAGTGAAGAGGGCAGGGTACCTACTATTTTCCAGTTGGAAACTCTGCCTGCAGGCCAGCTCAACCGTCATCCCACCAGTCGTGGTCCGGAAACGGCCCACCAGGTCCACCGTACTACCGAAGGAGGAAGTGTTTACCAGGAGCATACATCCTGCCATGAAGCGCCGACACTTCTATCCTGAAACAGACCACCCGATGAGAGATGATGTTAAATGATAATGGAGATGAAATGGAGGGACAGGAAATTCCAGGATGTAATTAACCTACCTAGCGCTTGCCTGGTGACCCGGGATCACCTTCGAAAAAACTCATGGGTCGGGTAGGTCAGCCATGGAAATAGAACCCGGACCTCGCGAATGCGGGCCACAGAGTAAACCGCCTGAGCCATCCCGCTCGGTATGGCCGATTTAGTTTTCATACTCTGTACTCACGGAACACTCGAATGACACTGACCCGCGGAAAGTGTACATTTACTTTCTTGCTTGTTGGTCTGAGTTTAAATTACCCGCGCATCAGATATCGTGCATTTAATTTCAAGCGTGGGAACTGTAATTTCCGACGGGCTTCTGTGTTCTGATATTGTTGTTGCTTTAGTAGCATGCAAGTATCCGCGTAGCTACTGTTAGTGTAATTGCACGTTCAGTTTAAGATTTACTCCTTTTCTGCTTGCTCGCAATTATTACAAAGAGGATCATTTTATCAAGTTCTTTGTGTTTGGGAAGGTAAGGTAATTATTCTTATGTTAAAAATTCAAATAGTGAACTCTTCGTATACTCTAACTGTACGAATTAAAGTATGTGAATCTAAAATTTGCTTACAATCTTTCCAAGCTCAACAGGTAGGTACGCAGATATATTTATATTGAACAAAATGTAAACTTTGTCTACATTTTGATTTGTAACAAATTATTACTTCTCGTCGAAAATTTTGAATAATACACGTATAGAATCCACATTTTTTACGCTAACGTGTTTAGCATTTTTTTCCTGTTTCTGAACATTTTTCTCAATAATTACATAGTCGAATCTTGTTGTTTGCTATCCATTGACACCTAACGACCATTAAACAAGTTCAGGGTCTTATAATCTATATATGGAGTAAATAACACATACAACCATATACACGTATCGATGCATCTGTACATTCAGCATTCCGGATCAAAATTGACGTTCCAAAATGTAGGTTACGATGTTGTAAAGCCAGGTTCAACATTGTTATATAGAACCACAGAGATGTCCATTTCTAGGTAACCGTAACAATGCCTTCATATCTTGGTAGGCGAAACACGCTTAACAATGAACACGATGTACATATAACACACGTACTGCTTATATACTTTCGTCACACACTTACTTTATCAAATAATTACTTTGAAATCAATCCTTGTTAATCATTTTATTTAAATCGCGATTTAACAGTTTCAACAATGGCCATTTTAAATCATGTACGGTAAATATATAACCAATAAACAGCGTAATATATTTAAATTGTTAAAGACTGTAAAAATGCTTCATAAATACATTTATATCTTCGTATTTATAAACTTATTTAAACGAAATAAAAACTGGTTTAAAGCTGGTTAAAAGCAGGGTACATCTACTGTATCACCAATGTGGAGACCATTAACAAATCGTTGAAATTTCACTACTTTGTTTCACCGGAGCAAAAGTCATTTTGTGCGTCCAATACATCTAATTTGTGTCATCTTGTTTCTTGTGCATACAAACTAGCTGTGTAATTGGTGCACTCCGATTCAAGGTTATGTTACCACGCGATAATAATTGCATGCATTGTGTAACACACAGGTTGCAGTGAATATTTCACAAACCAGCTTCAGGATAAGCTTGTGCAGTTGTTGTCTTCACTCAGTCATATAGGGAATTTGACTGTATCGGGGTTCAGAGCCATTTGTTTTAGCTAAAGCACATTTGTAATTGTTAAACCTCAGTGTTAATCGTGACTTCAACTAGTAATTTAGCAAATCAGTCAGTTTGCGTAGATAGTGTACGAGCTTTTGAAATTACTTCAGAAAATGTGGAGGACTTTCTGCTGTTTCACAGTGATTTGAATGTTGATGGCGAATTTTCAGATTTTTCGTGAAGAATCAACATTGTGAAATGGTCAAAATAACTCTAACATAAACATATCTTCAGGAGCACGGTCTCTGGTAGCAAACTCAGTTGACTTCCGGCGGCCAACCAATTGATATTTTAACAATTTATATATATTGGCAAAATCAGCATCGCAAAAATGGATTTTATGCTGGAATAGTGGTTTTGAATTTCGATGGGGCTTCCCTCTGTATATGAGTACAAAAGTTCCTTAAAATTGCCTTTATTTAAAGAGTCCTCGCTTTCATTATGTCCACGAAATGTCATTTCTCATCTAATTCCCTAATGGGATATTACATGAAAAGCCTGTTAAGCTTAACATTCCCATTGTATTTTACAATATATAGACGTGAGTTTTCCCAAAGAGTGACTGCAATTTTGTTAGTGTTTTTTCTCAGTTCATTCAACCCGACACAATTATGTTTCTCATACCAACGAGTCTTAAATTTCCTGGTGTATTTTGAAGATGCTCCGCTACAAAGTTTTTCTAAACATAGCACCGACATTTAACACGCGTTTGTCATCATTTTTCCATGAAGAAAACGGTGTTTGGGGACACACCTAGTCGTGTGTTGGATTCATTGTAAATCCCTTAAATATGAACAATTTAACACTTCACATATCAGACAATCACTGATCACATAACAATTACGTTTTTACACAGGATGCAAACTGATAAACAGTAGTACGTGACACGCGGAGCTCGCTTCAAACGGGTAACCACTTCTACCAACAAATTTCTTTTCAAATAAACGAACAAGTAGAGAGAAAGTCCTGTATTGTGGTAGCAACACGAGTTGGTGCGGAATATACGGCTTCTATGACTCGAATCCGTAGCCATGGTAACCAGCAATACATTCTGCCCTTCCAGTCTCTCCTCACTCACCGCAAGTGTTGCAGTCACCTTGGCCTTTTAATAACGAATCACAATTTGGGAAGTAAGCTAGCTGCATTATCGACACGCGAGTGCCAAGAGAGCGGTTCCATCACAAAATATGACTTGGGAGAACTTTTATAAGGAAAATTAAATGCTAGAAGATAAAACATAACCATGTAAGTTATTCAAAAACAAGTAGGTAACTCGGAGACACAAACTCGCCAAGGAAGAACCGCCCCTGTGTTGAAGGAAGATCTTAACTCTGAAAGCAATTTAGGGCCTAGGAGTAGAATTCAGAACTGGATCAAAAGTAACACTGAATGGGATTTACAGATTACTTGGGCTAATTATGCTCATAGGTGTCATTCGTAAAGCTACATTAGACGTATATTGGCCTATAGGTGACATGCTATCTACTCTTTTTTTATTCTTTTTTCTTTTGAGAAATGAATGTCAAACAACAGATTTACTTCCATTTTGCGGTTCCTTCATTTCACCTGCACAGAAAATGTAAATAACAAAGTTCACAAAATCAGGCCAGTTTTTTTTGTATATTTTTTCAAAATTTAAAGAGAATTACGTGCCTAGTGAAAAGGTCACTTGTGGTGAAAGCTTCACTCTTTGTAAGTGCTGCTTAGATTGGAAGTAGTACATCAAGACAAAGAGGGCCAGATTTGGCATAAAGAGTTTTGATCATTGTGAAGGTAAAACAGGATTTCCTTACAACAGCTGCATATGCACTGTCAACGGACTTATAATACTGGAGACAAAACTTTGGGACTTTGTCTCCATACTAATGCGTACTTGATCAGGGTTGGACAGTATATTTAGAAACTGGTACAGCTCCCCTAAATTATTATTCATGCCTTATATAAAAGAAAAACAAATGTAACTGGAACAGTATATTCAAACCGTATTGATTTGCCAAAGGATGCGAATCAAAGGCTCTAAGGAGAGGAGAAAGGCAAGTGCACGTCTCTTCCCACCTTTGACCTATGTCGGTTGGCAGACAGGAAGGTAGTTAGTTAACCGCATTATACAATTCTAGCTGTAAGATTTTGGTGATTGAAACTGGAAAAATATATGCTCATAACAAAATGTAAATTTTCAAACTCGATATTACCCAGAAATACAATATGCATAGGTTTGTTGTGGATCTAGGAGTTCAGGTATTTCAAACGCATCCCTTTTTATGAAAAGCAGTTAAATGGCATAAAAATGATATTTGCACCAGTTGAATATAACCATATACAATTTTTTAGTAGTTTGGGGAGCTCTAAACCCTTGCAAAACAACCACGTACCTGGACTTCATAGCTCACAGCCTAATTGAGCAGTTTGACATACAGAGGCCTTTTCGTACTATGGGTAAGAAACCCACCGCAGCAACACTCAGAATTAAAGGAAAACAGTTTCCTAAAAGGATGCCAACGTTGTATCCATTCCGGAAATATCTGGTGTGTTACAAAATATGGAGTTCGCAAGGAAAGTATAACTAGACCGCGAACAAAATGCAGTTGGAGGCGTGGCTTGCCAACTCTAGCTTTCCCCCTCTAGCGTCATTTCAGGTTGCCTCTCCTCCATCGCGTGGGCTGCACTGTTCAACTGTTCCACTCGCTTTCGCATTCACTGTTACCTTCACTCTTTGAATTTTCTGCCGTATCACTGCTTTGTTGCTCAGGGTTTAAAGAAACTATGATTCTACCTATTTTTTGATCGATTGTGAGGTCATGTCCGAGGTAATTATTTTCTGTTAACTTTGAAAATTAAAACAACATTAATATACACGCGTTTGGTGTGGTTTGCGTTCTTTCGTATGCAGGAAGGCAGGGGTGGGAGTCACGTGATGCTTGGATGGTGAGAAGGGGAGCAGGCTCTCCTCGCGCATGCCCATACCGACTGCATTTTGTTTGCGCTCTACCTGTATATGATTTGCCCTTGTGTGTTTATCTATGTTTTATACCATTCAGGAAGAAGCCTTTAAAGATACACTTTTAACTCTTATAGAATTTACTTAAATTTATTGCAAAGGAGAAAAATTAAAATAATTAGCATCAAATGCATGTATGCACAGAATGTCTACAGACATCCATATCGGTGAAAGGGTTAACATATTCTCAAAATTATTCAGTGTCTCCTTCTGTAGTAAATAACATTTTGGTTACACATATTTTAAAACAATCTGTTGGTCATGACAGTTAAGTATACACATGTGGTTTTAAAACTTCAATACATTAATAATTTTTTCGTATCGCAGATCTTTTATATTTCCAAGAAACTGTTGACTACCTCTTTGACGGTACCACACGGTTGCGGTTTCTATCATTTATGGTGTCCAAAAGTGCACTGTCTTCATTAGCTATCTTATCGAGGTCCATTAAATGTACCCTCTTTTATCATAGCTTCAGACATCACTGAAAATTTACTGCTCAGGCATTTGAAACACGAACCGTTCTTGTCCAGTGCATTCACAAACTGTTTCATAATTGGATAGGTAGAGTCAAACTTTCATAAAATGCACGTTCTAAAAAAACTGTGAAGTAACAGAAGATATTTGAGTCGTTCATACATCTGAATCTGTCTATTTCATTTGGTACATAAAAATTTATATTTGCTGCAATGTTTATATCATCAATAATCGAATGCAGTACTTTATACAGAAATATTAATCCCGCAATATCTCTTCTGAAATTCAGAGCTTTAAATTTAAATATTTCTAAAAGGTTTTCATAATTTTTGTATCTCGAGTAATATCAAATTCTTTTAAATAATATGTATTTTAAAAATTTTGTTTGTATAGGATCTTTCAACAAGAGTGTCCTATCTTTTACATGTGATAGCTGTCGTTATTGAGTTACATCAGTAATTTTTGTCATGTGGTTAGAGTTGTTATTTACAAATAGCCATGGAACGTTGCAGCGGACAGCAAAGGGTAGAAATTGTGAAAATGTATTATCAAAATGGATCATGTGTTCGCCGAACCTTCCATGTATTGCGCGATACCGGGCTCTTATAAAGGTTTATTTTTGGCCTGACTTGGTTGGTATGTATCTCAGAAACATCTGCTTCCAGCAAGATGGTGCCACATGTCATACTGCTCTCGAAACAATCGATGTTTTGAAGGAGAAGTTCAGAGGATTCATCATTTCCCGTGGTGGTGATGTTAACTGGCCCCCGAGATCATGTGATTTAACGCCATTAGGTTATTTCTTGTGAGTTATATTAAATCTCAAGTTTATGCCAACAAGCCAGAAAGAGTAACAGTACATCAATAACATGACGCGTGTTATTTGTGAAGTTGGACCTAATTTACATTGTTCTTTCATTGAAAATTGAGTTAATCGTATACGCGCAACCCAACGAAGTCGCGGCGGTCACTTAACTGATGTTCTCTTCCACATGTAATGGCATTAATTATGTTCCCAAATAAAAAAAATAAATAAACCTCTGTCATTTATAGAACGTTTGTTATTTAAGTTCAAAAATAGGATAGCCTTATTGAATAATAACATTCTGGTACAGGTGCTTGGCCAAAGAAGGAGGAAATTATGCATGAGACAGCAAAAAAGAGTAGAGAACTCAAACAGTTAGAGATAGGATGAGTTAATGGAAAAAATAGGAATGGGAGATATATAGAGATAGGAGCAAAGGAATGCATACGATGTGGGTAAATTGGTAAAATGCAAATGTGTAGTGTTTAACGCCCGCTTTTACTACATATGGCACCGCAGGCGGTGACACTGATGATATATGAGATGAAGATGGAGCACCGGTGGAATGAGATGGCGGAGGAAACTGGAGGTCCCGGAGAAAACCCGCCCCAGCGCCGTGTTGTCCACAACAAATCTCACTTTGCGGTCGCCTGGGATCGAACCCGAGCCGCCTTGGTGAGAGCCAAGCGGTCTAACCACTGAGTCACAGCGCGGCCCTGGTAAAATGCAGAATAGAAAATATAGAAAAGCAGGAAATATGGGGAAGTCTAGAAAATATGGAATCATTGCAATTTTACAAACAAATAAAAAGAAACTGGGGACGAGAAGCATATGTAGATTACTGCAATAGGCAAGAGAGAGAAGGGTTAGCTTGGATGAGAACAGGAACAATATTTCTGAGAGGGATAAGAGGTAGGGAAAGGGAATTTGTGAATTGTGTGGGGGGAAAGAAAGCATAGAACACTAACAAAATGCGAGGAGGGTGCAATATGAAGAAAAACTGTTTGGGAGGATAAATGGGAGAAAGTAGAGAAGAGGATAGTAGCTATAAAAATGTTAACAGGAAAGGAGAAAAAGAGGGTAAGAAGTATTGGAGAGTTCTTACAGAAAGTAAAAGAAAAATGGGCAAGAAATGTAAAGAATATAGGAAAGGGAAATGGGGGTGGAGGAAGGGGCTAATTAAGTAACAAAGAGACATGGAGGTTAAGAGCTACCTGACAGAGCAGAAGGCCAGGGTGTCATGTAAGCCAAGGCAGCAACAAGGTAAAGGCAAATAAATGTAGCCTAAAGTTGTAAATTGTAAAATTTTGGAATATGCACAGTAAATAGTTCATTCATAATTCATTAATTCGAAGGGCCCATACTTTATTAAGGTTATGTATTTTACAGTTTTAGGATTCCAAGTAATAGATGTATATCCGAGATTTTGTGTAATAAATTAGTTATAAAGACGAATTAATCTTTTTCTTTAAAATAATTAGAATTTCGTATGATGAATCCTAGACATTTTAGCGATTTCGCGACAGTTAATTCAATATGTCGGTTGAATTTGAGGTTTGTTGCAAAATGTACACTTAAATGTTTATTTTCAGCCACTTCAATGAGTGGTGTACTATTAATATTATAAACACATTTAATTGGATTTTTGTTTCTAGTGAAGGACATTTTCACACACTTATTAATATAAAATGGGAGTTTGTTTCGCTAGATACATTAAGTGTCTAAGTACGTTGAAGTTTTACGCAATCCGTGACTAATTTAAGATCATCAGCAAGCATGAATGTTTTGGAATTTTTTACAATACTAGGTAAATCATTTATAAGAAATAATTTTATATAATTTTTAAACGAACTATGGACTGTTGTCACCGTATTTCAGCTGTATGAAGTTCTGTTAAATAGTAGGGGAAGTGAGTATGTGAGTGAGCGAGAAAGAGAATGCATGACGTGGAAGAGAACCTAAATGACTGTGGCGCAACAAATAACGATGGTTGGTGAAGGGCAGAAAGAGGATGCATGGGTGGAAAATTCTAGGTGATACTCCCCCTCCAGCAGCGATTCACAATCATGATACAAGTGCAATGAAGTTCATGTCGTTAGCTGCAGGATAAAATCCAGTGGAGGGTTATGTCACATTAAGTTTGGTTTGTTATATGCATACCCCAGCCAAATATGTTCGAGATCCGTAATAAGCAGTGGTAGGAAACCACTTAGTTCTCCAACATCTTAGTGGTATAGAACAGTCACTAATACCGTCGGTTACATTGTGGAAATTTCGGCTTTCTGATGACTGCTTTGTTCATAGTTTTATTTGTTGCTTTCATTGCCACTTTCTCTTGATAAGGTGGAGGCATATGCGAGTCCGTATGTTTCTTCTACTTCTTCATCTTGTTCTTTTCGTTTCACCCTCTTTGAGGTACGTTGAATCAATCATTTCCCTATGTGTTGTTCTTTTCTTAGTTCCCAGTATTTCTTCATTCTATCTGATTTCTTTCCTTTCTTCTACCGAGATAATGGATTTGGATTTTAATGTGGATTTATCTTTGAACCTTATATTTTCTTTCTCTGTCCCGTCAAGTAATGAATTTTCTGTAATTTTTAATTCTGCTAAGTCTTTTTCAGTTTCTTTAAACCAGTTAGGTTTTGTTTTACGGTTACGAAAGAAATCAAAGATGTGTTTAGTTAATCTGCTAGAGTTCATTGTGAGAACGTGGCCATAAAAATGTATCCTCCTTTTTCGCATAGTATCTGAAAGTTTTTCAATTTTCTTGTAGAGAGTTTCATTCTTGATGCATATTATATTATTGTCTTGAAATTTTGGTCCTATGATCTTTCTTAATATTTTATTTCTTTCAATTCGATCTTCTCTATCTGACCCTTGAAATTCATGTTGAGTGCTTCTGGTTTAATCACTGTTCTATAATGTTTAATTTTGGATCCCTATGATAGCGATTTCTTGTTATAAGTATCTTTTGTTAGCTGGAAAGTTATTTCAAGTCCATGAGTGATGAAAGTTACTTGTGGAGTGTCCCAAAGATCACTAAAAATACAATAAAGATGGTAAGTCCTGGAGCTGGTTCTTCCGCTCTCTCCGCCGTTGGAAAACTAAAATTCCTCTTCCGCCTTTGAAACCGTTGACCGGGTTTCATCTAGTAAACCTAGACAGGGGCCCTTACAGGGTACTGCCATCCGGAGCCAGATGGACCCAGGTTTTTTTTTATTACGAGGTGTTACTTCTCCCTCTCTCCAATTTGTACAGCTTTATATGCCGATGACACTGCTCTCTTTTATTATCACTCCGATATCCGTCATGCTATTCATGAACTACAAACTGCCCTGGATAGACTAGCTCACTGGTTCTCTAACTGGCGCATTTCCCTCAACGCTAACAGGACAGAGGTTAAGATCTCTTTAGGGATCCTCCTTCACTACAGCTGCTCGGAGAACAACTCTCAGTGTTACCAAACAGTGTGTCAGTGAAGAATCTTGGTGTGCTACTGGACACTCGACTTACTTGGAACGCTCACCTCTGTCGGTCTGTTACACTTGCGTCTGCTAGGCTCTCAAAACTATACCCTTTACTCAACAGGCGCACCTCATTTGGTTACGAATCCTCCCCTCTTATTTACAAATCTCTAGTCCGTCCCATTTTTACCTATGCAGCTCCAGTCTGGGGTGGCACCAACAAGACTAATCTCCACCGACTGCAGGTATTATAAAACAAGGGTGCTGCTTATAGCTACAAATGCTCCATGGTTCATCAGAAACCAACAACTTCATCACGAGTTTGGTCTTCTACCCGTTCACCAGTACATCCGCCGGGTGGCACGACCTTTCATTTACCATCTCCAGGAATTCCCTGGAGCTGTTACGTACAATCTCGGCGCTCCCACTCGCCAACCACCTCCCCTCAAGTGCAGACTGCCACAACATCTTCTCTTGAGTGACCCCTTCAGTACAGGCTACCCAGACGCGTGATACCGATCAAACCTAAAGTCCTCAATTTGTGTTATAGTGATCCTGCCATATTCAGGTAGAGGAGTCGTTCACGGCTACCTCAATTGATATGTGTACTGTTACTAAGTGTCTCAATAACAAACATCTGTAAAGCATATTTGCTGATCGATGGATAATAAAATAAAAAAAAAACTTCTCCCTCTCCTCCTTCCTCGTCACTTGTGAGATGAGGCCCCGGACTTGGGACCGGCAAAGTGGAGTTGTCCGTATGTTTATTATTATTAGATTAATTTTTTAAACAAATGAACCCATGTAGGACTATACAAAGTACTAAGAGACGTTTCTTAGCTCTTCTGTGAATCCAAAGTTCTCTCATTCCTTGGTTGTGGGCTTTCTTTCTCTCATCTGCCCACATTGCTCTTCGGTTTGTCCTCTTGGTCAACTTGCCACTTATGCACCTTCATTCTAAAGACGTCCCTATCTAGGATATCGTCATGAGTGATTCCTGCCAATTTTAAATCATTTTTACTTCACCAATCCATTTCATAGTGTCTACTTGTGCTTTACTTCTATTTTCGTAAAATTCCATTATTGTTTTATGAGCATGTTTAAAGCTAGTCGTTTATTATGCCCATAATATTTGAACTTTCCTTTCCTAATATCACTATGAATGTCTGTATTTATTTTTATTTCCTTTTTACTTGTAAGCCTGTACTCTTCACCTAAGTGGACCTAACACGTTTCTAATAATCTTACGTTCTTTATCTATATTTTCGGTATTCGTTTTTCTGTTCAAAATTAATGTTTCTGTCCCATTGAGACACTCTGGTTTAATTACAGTGTCATAGTGTCTTCATTTTGCATATTTAGACATGCATTTTTATTATACTTATTTTGGATAAGCCGATAAGCTGTTTCCATTTTTTGCCATCTGCTTTTGTTTACTTTAGTTTCGATTCCATTTTCCTGATTTACTTCCCCAAGATATTTAAATTGTAAAACTCGTTTAACTTTGCCATATTTGGTCTCCATGTATTTTGTTGTCTTGTTTATTGCACGGAATTTATTCAATTTTTTTCCAGAGATACCGGAAGACTAACTTTCTCTGCAATTTCTTTTAAGAATTCAATCTGTAAGAGCTGTAATGGTGTCATGAATCAAGATTGCTAGATCATCTTGTTACGCTAGGCAATCTATTTTTGATTTTCCTCTGTTTAATACGATTGGCTGATTAATTTTGAGAATTATTTTCTGTTAACGCCTTTCTTGTATTATTTTTTTCAAGAGCACAATTAAAGAGCAGTGGAGAAAAATCATCTGCTTGTCTTACTCCTGCTTTCACTTCGAAAGATTGATTATTATTATTATTATTATTATTATCATTATTATTATCATCATCATCATCATCATCATCATCATCATCATCATCATCATCATCATCATCATCATCATCATCATCATCATCATCATCATCATCATCATCATCATCATCATCATCATCATCATCATCATCATCATCATCATCATCATGATCATCAGACATCGGATCCCGTACACCTTAGCAATCAATGTACGCACACAGGAACTATACTGGGCCAAGCAAGACATCAACAAACGTCCGTTACAACAAGTATACCGATGCGCTCTGGTACGGATACAAAATGTAACCTACTTTACAACATGTTATCCTCCTCATTGCTTTCGATGCGGGAATTACAGTGAACAACCATGTACATTCGTAAATTGTCGAATGTGAATTTTCTGCGCCTCTAGCTGAAACAATATAAACATATTGGGAGAAAGTTGGATTAAATGATGTTGGTAGAAAATATTGGGAGGTCCCTGGTGTAGCATGGTTTGGTTTAAAGGGGTCAGAGATGGCGGGAATATAGTGCCGTACAGTCTTATCATCAAAACATGAGCACAATGTATAGTTAACTGGACGCACATTTTTCTCTTGCGAAATCGATACCTCATGCTTTTAATTATTCTCCAGAACGTGTCCTTCAAACTTTAAAAAACCCCAAACCCCAAAGTTAAGTCATATCGGACAATGAATGAATTGGGTGAAATTATGCTCAAATGAGCACAGGATCCAAAGAGCTTAGAGTTATAGGCATTTGTCTTTCAGGATTAGGGAAACCCTGAAAAAAACCTTGTCCAGATAAGTCACCCTGAATGAGATTCGAACTCGAGACCTCTTGAACATTAGACAGATAGACTACCATGTGTCTGTGTGGCTGTGGTGTAAAAATGTTGGCGGATTTTATTTTGTAAAACTGATTTAAAGACTTTAATTAAAGTACCTACCATATGTATGAAATATTGTTGTTACAAATAAAGCAGCTAACTCCGTGACGTAATTGCCCAATACCGTCTGTGCTTCATTTTCTTTCTCCTCAACACCGTTCTTTGCATTTACGTCATCACTAAACTCGCGAGTATGAGGAAAATGAGGCTTCTGGGCGCAAAACTTCAAACGTCATTAGCACCTAAGCTCTCAAGGAGCACCCTATCTGACATAGAGTACTCTTAACACATTTATCAGGCAACATATGAAATACTACCGACCAAAGAAACCCGCGAAGAAAAGCCCAGGCAAACCAAATGAAAGTTTGGCACTTTAACGTTGTATCATCTTGCTCAGTTTGGTGAGTAGAAAATAACTTGTTGTGGGCAGCAATTCTCTGGTTTTACAAAAGTAGGCTTGACACTGTGATGGTTTTTATAATTCGCTAATACATTACGATTAAAGGCCGGAGGCATGTACGTTTTTGTATAGGTATACTGCACGTGCACTGTACTGTTATCGCTCGCACATGTAAACAACGGCAGATAGGTACAGCCGGACCATGACAACTACCTCACTGCAGCACAACTTACAATCATCATAAACTATGCATTTTGCAATTCCACTTAAACGCTTAAACATACTGCTATTAACTATAATATCGTCACAGAGTGCATTACACTGGGTTACGATGTACATTTGTAAATTAATAAATGTGAAACTTCCATTCTTGGCACTCAAGCAGTTGTTAAACGGGGAAAAACTTCTTTCGACGTCGCGATGACAGAGGTGCACAAGTAAAGAATTTCACTCTGTCATCTTGCGGGCTTTACTTCTTACTAATTTTCAAACTTTCACACATAGCTTGATAACCACTATTTTTATTTGGAACGTTCTGGGATTTAGCTTTCACTAAACACTTTCATTGTTATTTTGGCAATACTGAAAATTTTTTAAATATTGTCGCGACAACAGGCATAAAAGTTTCGACACAAATAGAAAACAAACGGCGGATAATGTTTCACGGTAATAAAGAGCTTGAATAAGCAGTTTACGATGGCGCGGCTACTGTACACAAAGGAACTGATAGGCGGTTAGCGCCGATAAGCAAGAGACGGATAGTTTATCACAGAGGTGAAAGACTTGCCGGCCCAGATAGGGTTTCACGTTTCTGGAAGGTGATAGAATATTCGGATTACGTCATTAGATGCCTTGTTTATTCCAGAAAAATCTAGTAATTGACAGAACAGTCTGGAATTCATGAATGGGTGTATAAAAAGAAGCCATGGCTAGTGATGAATCAGTTGTGTGTAAAACGAGAGTCAGCTGTGAAGAGTTGTAACGACCTTGGTGCTGTAGATTGTGATATGTGATGCAATGTTGTTACGTGAGATTTGAACAGTGTATTCCTACGGAAATAAAGAACGATTTTTATTCCCTGCAAATTGGACTTTTAATTCTACGAACCCACAAAGTCACAATATGAACTGGAGATTTTAATGTAGTTCATGCAGTTAAATAACAGATGGATCTGCAACACATAGAGCGCTAATAGAATTTACAATTTCATTGTAATACGTCGCATAATACGTGATAGTTTGTATCCAACTACCCGTCTTGTAAGTATTGGCTTTGGTGGCAGAAGAATAGCTGATACTATATTACAAAATATTGAAAGTTCGCAGGGGCTTTGACATTTGCAAGCAATACTTCCCTAGTTTGCAGAGTACTACGTTACGTTGTTTTCGACGTTTGTTTCTAGTGGCAATTGATTGCATATTTGATGGCCGTGCTGTACATCTGACGTCATTCATACTCTGCGTCTAGCTAACTTGTGTCGCATGCAAGCGCACATTCCTCCGGCCTTTAATTACTTTATTATGAGGGTTGTCTCTTTTAGTCAAGTATTTTCACATTGTTTTGTTTAATACACAAGTAATTTTCTGAGGTGAACAAATGGGGCATGGGCTGGATTGAATGCATTCCTTAAGGTCAATGTAAACTTGACTGTTTTCTGCCCCTGTGTTCTAAAGACCTATACTAATGACTCATGCAATGAAATAATTTGTACCGGAAGTTATAGAATAATTTTAGTGTACTTGCTCACATTAGGAAGTATTAGGACTTTTTCCTTTTAATTTTTTTTAGTGCTGCTTAACATCCATGTGGAGTCACAGCGGTGAGGATAGTCTCGGAGCACTCTGAAACGCGGACCTTTCGTTCACCATCGCAGTTCTTAATAACCCTGCCCATCCGTGTCGGTATACAAGAGGATATTGATATGAAAAAAAATATTCCATTTTCATATAGTTTTTATGGGGGTACTAGCGTTCGGAAGATAAAGTTTGCCTGAAAATTAGTAGTTCTGGTTGAGGGTGTACCACATTTGGACATGGGGCACATCTGCTGCGAAACCGATGATGCTGGTTTCTTGCAGGACGTCTTCCTTATATCAAAGCGGCAACGGATTTGACCTTAACACTTAACCTTGCGGTGACACAGTTTAGCAGTATACTTGTAATGGGCCTCAGTATGTGAATGTATCGATTCTCTGCATCCGCCTTTGGTCTCCCCCTCTCAATGTACTTCGCCCTACGTTTTGAATACACCAGAGGCGCGTCAAGCAATTGAATCAGTGCGTAAAACAACAACAACGTGCCTACAGTTGGGAGAGTACCACAACTTCGCCCCCCGTGTTCTGTCAGATGGATAACCTGTGAAACGTGCCGTCGAGCTGTGTTTATTATTATCATCATCCCGGTGACCAGTTTTCGCAGTTCCCAGATGACGCTTTATGCATTTGGTAAGTAAGCCTTTTATTCTAATATGTGGCGGCTCATACACTCCGAAGAATGTCAAGTAGGGATAGCATATACTTATATCTTATTTAATTGCCGTTTACAGAAATATATTCCAGTTGTATCTACATTTGTTAAGAAGTCATGAATATAAAATTTTGAGCACTAAAAATCAATTAGTTTCATTCTGCTTCCAATAACCGTATACACTTGCTGTCTTTATGGTTAAGAGCGATTTGACCATGAATTTACTGTAAGTATGCTTTACGGAGATCATTGTTTTCTGCGCTGATAACCGCTGCAGTTGGGCACCCTTATATACATATCTATGATTGTTTTCTTTTCTTTTTCTCATTTTTCGTAAAGAAAGCTGCCTTTAAATTGAGTGAAAGCTCTTGAATCCAAACAGCATTAGAAAATGTGGCAAGTTTGTGAAATGTGTCATTTGGGCGGCAAGCTTTAATGATATTTGTTTTGTTGGCAATGGAACTCGTGGTTATTGTTCCGAAAGTGTGCATTGTGAACAACGAATTGAGTTGATTACTGAAATGCTAAAGTTCAGTTGCTAAAATGAGTGGTATTTAACCCCGTCTCTTACTACATAAGTACAAACCGCAAACGTGGATACGTATAAGGCACTCAATGAAATTATGTTTGGAAAGATGTCGTCTTAATTTCAGGGTGCCTCCCTGGCATTTGCCAGAAATCAGAACTGAGAAAAGCTTGGAGAAACTTCTCATGGAAGATGGTCCTGGTGGAATTTGAACTGCGGACCTCCCGTTCAGGATTCCGACTTAGACCGTCCATGTTGAGATGATAGAAGCACACATATCACTCTCCTGTCATGTAACTTTCTAAGAGAGATGTATTGGAAATTGTAAAACACGACATAACAATGCTCTCCAGTTTTCTATTTCAGAGATTCCAAAGAGTTCCTCGTTTAATAAAATATTAATTTGGAAATGCAAACGTGGCGATGCATTCAGTGCAGTGGCAAGTGTGTACCTTCCATGTGTTTGAAGAAGGCGCCTATTTGTGCGCTTTCAATGCTGAACAAAATCACTACAATGGCTTCTTTCAATAAATTTACCAAATCAATTATAGATAAATAATATTTACAACATTGCCTGGCCTGATCCGTACAATTAGAGTATTTCTTCGTTGACTAGTGGTATCCTTTGTAACATAGGTATAGGTACTGAAAAATGTAATAGCTAACTCCATTAATAATGCATCTCACATAAATTGTGTGCTTCAAAAATATATACACCTTTTGTGTTGTACGAATTTGTTTATCACTTTCGCTTTATCATTTAAGCAAATGTCTTTCAGAATGACGATCATATCAGAGGCTTTTCCCATAAAGTTCAAGATATAATTTGCGTTTTTGGTGGCTCGCCTCGGTAGCGTGGATGGTAGCATGTCTGCCTCACGTTCAAGAGGTCCCGAGTTCGAATCTCGGTCAAGGTGAGTTACCTGGATAAAGTTTTTTCCAGGATTTTCCCTTATCCTTACAGACAAATGTCAGGTAGCTCTAAGCCCCATGGACCCTGGATACATTTGAGCATCATTTCATTCACCTTGCGATATGACTTAACGTTGAAGGACGTAAAATTACAACCTGCGTTTTTCGTTAAAAAACTTAAAAGCAGGGATGAATCGATACCAGTTTTACATATCCATACGTGATATTTTTAATGATTACACGATACTTCGATATAGATTGTAACGACTTGAAGTTGTTGTAAGTTGTGCAGGAAAAGATGAACCTTGTTGAAGATCTACTTGCTGGATTCTAGAAGTTCCACGGCTGCTCTGGTAATAACATAAACTCTTATTTTCAGGGGCGGTGTCAGACGGGGAGTGATAATTTGGTTATAAATTAAAATGAAATTTTATTTCCTCCTTTCTTCTATAAAAATTGGCATTTTAACTAAAATGAAACTTTTCCAACAATTAGTTACACTTTACAATGCTTTATATACACTGATAGTGCACTATCTTGTGCAATCCTTTACAACCTTCCACTTTCCAATGCAAGCACAAACTCTGCAGCAATGCAGACACATGCAAAACACACCTTCACTCTTTCACGTCCATTTGCAGAAGAAAAAATGGCTTCAAGTCCCTCAACTTTTATATTCCCGCCGTTGTCATAACGACAACTAAACATCATTCAACTTTACTACATTACCTACATCGTCATTCTTTTTAAATTCATTTTTCTTAACGTAATTTTAACATTTAAATAATAATTATTTTACTAATTTTAATTAAAAATGAACTTAAAATAACTACTTAAACCATTTCAAGATACCGCCATTTATACTTTTAGTTTCAATACAAAATGGAATGTTGGGCGAACTGTGGAATACCAAAAAATTAAGTAGGTGTATATATTTAATGAGACAAAACTTAAAACCATTAGTGCTCTTATTTTTAAACTCTACATAATACATTTACGAGCAAAACAGTAAACCTTTATAAGTTTTCGTTTACAAATACTAGCATCTTCGCTCTTTCCAAGTCAAGTCTATTTCTTTTTCTGTCATATATGGATCTTGCTGTTGAAGCAAATATATTGGCGAACAAAGAGTTCCACTTGGGGCGACGGTTTGAAGCAAATGGAAATAATGGGTGTTTAGCTCAGGGTAAAGCAATGAGGTTAATGTCAGGGTATGCGTGGATATGTGTGAGAAGGATAGTTCTAATGACACTGGAATGCCCGTTTCAAACTGGTTTAATGACTGCTTCTTTTATCCGAACATCAAACTTGAAGTTGTCGACCAAGGGTTACCAATATCACTGTTTAGAGTTACCGTTTATGAAATGTTTACTACTCGATAAAACTTAATTCGTTCTTCACGTACATATGAACCGACAAATATCTTCTCTCGTCGCTTCTGGCCTGCCTTTGACGAAGACAAAACCACATAACTTTCTTAATGGCTTGCCAGCCACGAACTGAAAGTCCCTACTGGTCTCAGCAGCGCGTGGGTGTATAGCTTTCTCTTTCTGGAAGCCCATTCTTCAACAAAGATTCCCTTGGTGACTATTAAGGGTCCGAAGAATAGCCCATTCAACAAATTAAAGTGTTACCCTTTAGAAATCTGCTAAGGACACTGTTTCTTACGTTTCTTTTGTTAAAACAACTTATTCACCCGAACTGCTATTCGACTCAAATGCACCTGCACGCGTTGTAAAAAAGAACCAACATTCCTTTGAAATCCATAATGATTCTTTACTTATTTCAATCCTTTAATTTCGGTATCACTCTGCTAAGTAGATTTTCAGATAAAAATATTGCAGGTGGAATACACAAATATTTAGCGCCGATTTTTTTTTTTTTTTTTTACTTCCGGAAATTTTGAATTTGTTTATCACTAATCCAGTGTACTAGAAAGCGAAGCAACAAATCGTCGTTGGGACATGTAGTGGTTCCTTCTTGGGAACCGCTAACTGGCGCACCATTATTTTCTTGCATAACGTTACTGTGTAAGTACGATATTCCCAGCAATTTCTCAGGCTTTGTTCTGCTTCGTCAACAATTTTTGTCATTTTAAAATGAAATAAAAGTTTGCAGAATCATCACCGAAGTATCGAAGAAGTACCTAGCGGATTATCTCATTCGATGTCGACACCATACAAGTATCATGAGTATCGAGGTATCATCCATCCCTTCTTAAAATTTGCAGCTGTTTAACGGATAATGAACTTTTTAAAAAAAATGCATGTAAACGTTTGTTTGTGAGAATTTCTTAAAAACCTTTGATTTACACCGACGAGAAATGCGGAACTTTAATACTAAATTAGGTTTTTAACTGGGTTTTCGTCCTTGAGTTGTGCTGGCACACCTTCGGATCTTTCTCTAAAAACATGTCTTCTGAATTCAGGGTGCCTCAAAATAGGAGTGCTGTTCAATAAAGAATGATCATAACATTTTTACGATCATAATATTTCGCACTAAAATTCAGTATTATTATATTCTGTTAGCTTAATGTTAAACAAACACGCCGTAGTAGTTTCATTGTTGGTACTGCTGGTTCCCGCCTGTGAGAACCAGGCAAGTTCAGTATCGCCTACCGCTGCAATGGAGGTAACATGCAGTTAAAATTGATGTTAGAGGAAGATCCGGAGTTTCTTTCAAACGTAATCACTGCTGATGAAACTTGGCTACATCATTTTGATCCTGAGAACAAACAGCAAAGCTCAGTTTGGAAATCTCCTTCATCACCAACCCCCAGATGAGCAAAAGTGATTGCTTCCACTGCGAATGTTATGATCATCTCATTCTTTGATATTCATGGAATGGTTTATCAGCATATTGTACCTGCACACACATCAGTAACTGGAGGATGTCCTGAAAACATTGCAAGTCCATATCAGGCACAAAAGACCGCATTTCTGTGAAGCAGGCTGAATGCTGCACGACGATAATGCGCGGCCGCATATTGTCAATGTTGTTGCTGAATATCTTGCAAAAATCAACGTAAAGTGCATCCCTCACCCTCCCTATAGTCCGGATTTAGCCCCATGTCACGTTTTTCTATTCCCTAACTTGAAGAAACGCCTTCGTGGGAGGCATTATCCATCATCAGAAGCAGTGGTGAAGGCTGCCGAGGAGATTTTAAATAATCTCTCAAAAATGGTTTCCAGCATGTCTTTGAAGACTGACAGAAACGCTGGGACAAGTGCATCGCAATCAGGAGAGACCATTTTGAAAACCACCATCAAAATTATGAGGTTGAGTAAAGGTACGTTGTCAAAAAAAATTGTGATCATTCTTTATTGAACAGCCCTCGTATATTCTCGAAAGGTTTTCCACAACGAATTTTTGGGTGGAATTAAATACTTGCCCTACGTACTCTACGCAGTAGAAATATGAAAACACAGTGAATACCTACATGGCATAAAGTTTGACACTCTAAGCCATTCGCCTTCCCCTAAGATCCAAAAATTACCTGCAGTTTACATATTGGAGATTAGAAAACTAATGCACGTCGTCATGTTTTGATGTGGTACATATTTTGGCGTATATAAAATTAATTACGTACCTACTCTAAATTTTGGGTTAAGCATTGTAACATTGATCACAATATTACAATAGATAATACACATTATTAGGTTAATAAAGATAATCATAATATGTTCACTGATTAAATGTAATGAACGTTATCATACGTTTCTGCTATATAATTGTAGCAATAGGTATCTCTTTAAGTGTACCGCACTATTAATGCTGCCTCCAACATCTCCGTCTTCTACTGCCAGCTGCTACAGTAGCGAACAGTGGGACTTTTTCTCAGGAATGCCTGCGTAGTTTAAGAATAGATGACACTAGTTACCTTGGTTAATACAGTCAATAGAGAATCGAGAAGCTGGCTATTTGGGAAGTTAGAATTAAACAGTTTTTAAATGTGAGGACTAGAAGTAGGTATTACATGTTTGCTAACTTCTGACGTATCAAGAACTTTACGGTTTAAACCAATAACTGTTGGCATAGTAAAAATGAGAAGCTGAAGTGGCCGTGAGTTGCTGAAATATTAAAAGAAGAATCCTCCTGTGTCAACCGCCAAGTAAGGACTATATCGAAGCGTGGTCTTTAGGCGCTACGGACTACCGATAGTAAAACACTTCTCTAAGACTACGAAACACGAAGGTAAGGGCAGATATAGTGCGATCCATAATGTGACTTTGTGGGTTCGTGAAATTAAAAGTCCAATTGCATAAACTCAAAATGTTCTTTATTTCCACCAAATTACAGTTGGAACACTTGCCGATTACACAGAATTACGTAATGCCCACAATTACACTTCGTCAGTTCGTCTGTCACAGGTCCACTGCACGCTCGCAATTACGTACAACTCCTCTGATACACGTACACAGTCTTCTAGTCTGTTCGCTAACCTCGGCGCTCCTCACGGCTGCTCGCCAAGAACTGACTGACTCGCCAACTGCAGGCCTTATATAGGGAAGATCGCACAATTATCCCGAGGTTTGCAGATGTCTGGTGGGAGGGGGAAGAGACGGTACAGGGCTCGTGCCGCTCTCCTAATCATCCCTTCAGTTATAGTGACACGAGATAAATGGGTAGGCGTGTGCTGAATGCTTCCCGTCTGGCCCTAAGGCCGGCCGGTTCTATCGGGAGTTCTGACGTTCGGGTGACAATATAAACCTGGACCACTTCAATAGACCATAACTTTTGAACCAATAATAGTACACACATGCAACTTTGGAAGAATATAATACACAATTGGGAGATTATATTACACTATTTACATCTCAGAGAAAATGTTTAAAGTGTCCTCCACCAGCATCTATACATGCTTGCACTCGTCTCACCATATTCTCTGAAGTTCTACGGAGATGATATCGTATTGAGAGAAGGTTATTTCCAGCAAGATGGAGCAACCTGCCATACATCTAATGACACCATGGAACTTGTAACCAGTTTCTTTGGTAATCGAATAATCTCAAAACGTCTGTGGCCCCCCAGATTCCTTGACCTAACTTCACCGCATTTTTTCTTGTGAGGTATTTAAGAATAGAATGTACAAGAATAGGCCACGGACAATTGATTTTCTCAAGGAATTCATTCGAACCGAAATAAGTAACATTGGTGAGGATACTCTCCGTAAAGCTTCACGTTTTATTCTTATCTCAAACACTATTTTTACTCTTTGATTTGCTGAGTTCTAACAGTTCGATGTGGTTAGGTACCTATTTTCAGGCTGGCATACCTGGCTGCAGTTTTCTGAATCACTGAATTCCAACTAACCGATCTTTGAAATAATGAATTCCTTGTTGATTGAGCTCATCGTAACGCCTAACTGCCTTAATTACACCGATTTATCACTAATTGCTTTTCTTAAACAACTAACCTCCCTTGCTTAAATCATCTTATCCCTGACAACATTGTAAATTATGCTTCCTGTATTATGCATTGATTTTAATGTATGGGAATTATTCATTGCAGTTATGTATATATCGCCCACATATCCTTATTTGCTTATTAAATTCTTAATCTTATCAGCTAATAATTCCAGTATCATTATAAATATTTGAACTCATAAACATTGTAGACAATCAATAAATTGCAGCTATATAACACAGTAAGAAAACATATATTTATACGTTAAATTCCTGGACTGCTATATGCGGATGACTTAATGGTAGGACCTATAACGGTAGTAGGATTGCAGAAGGCAATAAATGAAATCCAGAGATTTTGTGAAGAGCGGGGAATAAAAATAAACATAAATAAGTCGAAAGCTGTGGTCTTCAAGAAGTGAGTTAAACTAAAAAAAGATGAAAAGTGGGTACTAAATGGCAAAAGAGTAGAAGTAGTCAATGAATATGAATACTTAGGAGTAAGGTTATTAATAATGGAAAGTGGGGAGCATACAGGAGAAAAATTGAAGCACAAGGAAGGGCGTCAATGAATGGGATAAGAATATGCAAATATAAACTAGAAATGACAACCAAATGGTTAGAAAGAATGTACAAAGCATTAGTTGAATCCAAAATGTTGTATGCAGTGGAGATATGGGGGCCACAGAGGTAAACAAAACGGTGGACCTAAACTACAGAAGGTTTTGTAAAGAGCTACTAGGCTTACCAAGATCAGCAGCTAGGGAAGTAGCTTTAGCAGAATTAGGAAAGACAATAAGAAATGGAATAATAATGGAAAGTGTGTGTAGTGTTTAACGCCCGCTTTTACTACATACGGCACCGCAGGCGATGACACTGATGATACATGAGATGAATATGGAGCACCGGTGGAATGAGATGGCGGGGGAAACCGGAGAAAACCCGCCCCAGCACCGTGTTGTCCACCACAAATCTCTCTTTGCGGTCGCCTGGGATCGAACCCGGGCCGCCTTGGTGAGAGCCAAACGGTCTAACCACTGAGCCACGGCGCGGCCAATAATGGAAAGAATAATATAATTTTAGTATAGGTGTTTGGTCAAAGAAGAAGGGGAAATTATGAAATTATGCATGAGACAGCAAAAAGGAGTAGAGAACTCAAATAGTTGGTGGGCAGAGATAGGAGGAGTTATGGAAAAAATAGGAATGGGAGATATATGGAGATTAGAGGAAAGGAATACATGCGATGTGGGTAAATTAGTAAAATGCAGAATAGAAGATATAGAAAGACAGGAAATATGGGGAAGTCTACAAACTATGAAATCATTACAATTTTACAAGTAAATAAAAAGAAATTGGAGACGAGAAGCATATGTAGATTACTGCAATAGGCAAGAGAGAGAAGGGTTAGCATGGATGAGAACAGGAATAATATTTCTAAGAGCGATAAGAGGTAGGTAAAAGGGAATTTGTGAATTGTGTGGGGGGAAGAGAAAGCATAGAACACTATGTAACAGAATGCGAGGAGGTTGCAATATGGAGAAAAAAGGTTTGGGAAGAAAAATGGATGAAAGTAGAGAAGAGGATAGTAGCTATAAAAATGTTAACGGGCAGGGAGTAAAAGAAGGTGAGAAGTATTGGTGAGTTCTTGCAGAAAGTAAAAGAAAAATGGGCCAGAAATGTAAAAAATGTAAGAAAGGAAGAGGAAGGGGGAAGAAAGGGACTAATTAAGTATTCAAGGAGGTATGGACGTTAAGAGCTACCTGGCAGAGCAAAAGACCAGGGTGTCATACAAGCCAAGGTAGCAACAAGGTAACGACAAATAAATGTAGCCAAAAGTTGTAAAGTGTAAAATTTTGGAATATGTACAATAAATACATCATATCATATAAATTGACAATTACCCTTATTTAAAGGAAAGGTTTTTGTATGTGAGGAATTCAGTATACATTTTATTTGGATTCACCAAACCTACAGAAAGCAAACAACAGTGAAAATAAATTGGCTTTTTGAAATTGAGCATTTCCATTACTCAAATTAATGACCCGTGTTTCAAAGGCACAAGTCATACAAAACAGCGGTTGGAAGACGTAATAATAAACAAACTTGGGCGATCATATCTGTAAACTTAGCATTGTAGAGCGTAATATGCTGTCATTTTCCATTTAGTTAGGAAATATTTTTTAGAAAGCTTAGGGACCAAGAAGCTGTCCATAGAATAATACTACGAAGCCTTTTGATAAGACAAAAATAATAGCTTTGCTTTAGGCAATAAAACCACCACTTTGCATTTATTAATTTTGAGAGAAGGCATTCTCCAAGTGTCATTCAGGAAAATCTAGTGTAGCATATGATGCTTTCGCTACTTTATATTCCTTGCAGACAAGAAACTTAAGTGATGGTGTAAGTTAAGACGTCACGAGAAATTATGCAGGTCGTCGAAGCAAGACCAACGTAGAGAAGGACAGCGTATAGTTTAATATCATAGGAAAGCTGCATTAGGTATATGAAAAAGGCTAAAAATGCTTTAACAGTAGATATACCTTTATATTCTATTAAATGCATCCATTAGTAAGTGTAAATGTTAATGTAAAATCAAAGAAGATAATAAGTTATTCATTTATTCACATAACACAGAAAGATTAGACGATAATAAAGAGGAATATATTTAGCAAAAGTAAGGTTAAAATTGTTAAAAGAAATTTAAAGGGAGTTGGAGAAAATACAGAAAAGCAATAAAGATGTACACACCATAATAACAAATATAAGAACTAATAGACTTTCATATTATACTTAGGTATGGTAAGCGCGGGTAAATCGGATAAATATTTTGACCATCTATCACTAAAGCCCTATTTGTCACGTAAGTATGAAAGCTTTTATCTTACATTGAAGTCTGGATATCCTAAATTATGTTAAGGGGAGTCATAGAGGCCTTATATAACAAATTATGACTTTTTCAATTTTTTGCATATTATGAAAAAATAATCCATCCTGATTAAGTTGACATAATATTACAATATTAATATTATTACAATAGACCACTATTTACTACGAGGGCTGTTCAATAAAGAATGATCACAATTGTTTTGACAAGGTACCTTTACTTATCCTCATAATTTTGATGTTCCTTCTCAAAATAGTCTCCCCCGAATGCAATGCACTTGTCCGAGCATTTCTGCCAGTCTTGAAAGACATGCTGGAAACCATTTTGTTAGATATCCTTCAAAATAACCTCTGCAGCCTTCTCCACTGCTTCTGATGATGGATAATACCTCCCACGAAGGCGTTTCTTCCAGTTAGGGAATAGAAAAAAGTCACATGGGGCTAAATCCGGACTATAGGGAGGGTAAGGAATGCACTTCACGTTGATTTTTGCAAGATATTCAGCAACAACATTGGCAATATGCGGCTGCGCATTATCGTGGTGCAGCATCCAGCCTGCTTGATGCAAATGTGGTCTGTTGCGTCTAATATGGACTTGTAATGTTTTCAGGACATCGCTGTAGTATTGTCCAGTTACTGATGTGTGTGCAGGTACAACATGCTGATAAACCATTCCATGAATATCAAAGAATGAGATGGCCATAACTTTCCCAGCAGAAGCAACCACTTTTGCTTTTTGGGGGGTTGGTGATGAAGGAGATTTCCACACTGAGCTTTGCTGTTTGCTCTCAGGATCAAAATGATGTAGCCAAGTTTCATCAGCAGTGATTACGTTTCAAAGAAACTCCGGGTCCTCCTCTAACATCAACTTTAACTGCATGTTACCTCCATTGCAGCGGTAGGCAATGCTGAACATGTCTGAACTTGCCTGGTTCTCACAGGCGGGAACCAGAAGTACCAACAATGAAACTACTACGGCGTGTTTGTTTCACATTAATCTAACAGAATATAATAAGATTGAATTTTAGTGCGAAAAATTATGACCGTAAAAATCATGATCATTCTTTATTGAACAGCCTTCGTATTATTATTATTATTATTATTATTATTATTATTATTATTATTATTATTATTATTATTATTATTATTATTATTATTATTATTATTATTATTATTATTATTATTATTATTATTATTATTATTATTATTATTATTATTATTATTATTATTATTATTATTATTATTATTATTATTATTATTATTATTATTATTATTATTATTATTATTATTATTATTATTATTATTATTATTATTATTATTATTATTATTATTATTATTATTATTATTATTATTATTATTATTATTATTATTATTATTATTATTATTATTATTATTATTATTATTATTATTATTATTATTATTATTATTATTATTATTATTATTATTATTATTATTATTATTATTATTATTATTATTATTATTATTATTATTATTATTATTATTATTATTATTATTATTATTATTATTATTATTATTATTATTATTATTATTATTATTATTATTATTATTATTATTATTATTATTATTATTATTATTATTATTATTATTATTATTATTATTATTATTATTATTATTATTATTATTATTATTATTATTATTATTATTATTATTATTATTATTATTATTATTATTATTATTATTATTATTATTATTATTATTATTATTATTATTATTATTATTATTATTATTATTATTATTATTATTATTATTATTATTATTATTATTATTATTAATAATAATAATAATAATAATAATAATAATAATAATAATAATAATAATAATAATAATAATAATAATAATAATAATAATAACAATAATAACAATAATAATAATAATAATAATAATAATAATAATAATAATAATAATAATAATAATAATAATAATAATAATAATAATAATAATAATAATAATAATATTCATGATGATGATGACGATGATGATGATGATGATGATGATGATGATGATGATGATGATGATGATGATGATGATGATACAACTGTGGTCGGTGGAGGGGGACGTTGTCAATGTTGATTAGCAGGTAAACTTTTGCTTTCACTAGGCTAAACTAATCGAGCATAGCCTTATGTTCCCCTTGCCTCTCCAACTCCCTCGTCCATCGAAAATCTTTTGCACTGTTGTGTACAGTACAAAGTAAATATCAATGAGTGCAGAAGTAGAGAAAGAAATGGATCTAACAAAATACACGAACACTCAAGGTAGACGTTAGCCAGACATATGAACATAATAACTTTGTTGAGGCAGATGAAAATGGAAAGGGCATACGTAACCAAAGAACAAAAACATTCAGCTAGGGATATCACTGAAAACAAAAAGAAATTGGTCAGTGACGAAAAGAAATGTCTATAAAGCAGGACAAAATTACAAGGGAACTAAGTAATAAATAGGTTCAGATAGCTAGGAAAATATCAGCGAAACGGAATCAGCTTGCTACTGAAATAAATACCAGACAAAGCCAGTTAGCAGCTGATTTAAGTAGAAGAAAGCAGCTCTAGGGAAGTGAAGTCTAGCATAAGTGAAGTTACAAATACATTTGAGAGTGAAATCAATGAAATTAGAGAAAATTGTGCCACGATGAATGCAAATACAAATAGTGAAATGAGAAGATGAAATTAAAAAAGAAGAGGCAATTAGAATATAGCTGACATGTACTTCAAGAAATTGCACTTGTATCTGAAAACATAGATACTTTCAGACTGAGCTCAATCGGCTTCATCTGTGGCCCCGCAGTCGGGTGGTCCGGGTTCTATTGTCGTCCCGACTTACCTGACCCATGGGTATTCTCGGGTGTTTTCCCGGATTGACAGGCTAATGCTGGGTAGTTTGATTACATCCCCCGAACCGAGGGGATGACTCAAGTGGTTTCATCTGTGGCCCCGCAGTCGAGGGTCCGGGTTCGATTGTCGTCCCGACTTACCTGACCCATGGGTATTCTCGGGTGTTTTCCCGGATTGGCAGGCTAATGCTGGGTAGTTTGATTACATCCCCCGAACCGAGGGGATGACTCAGGTGGTTTCATCTGTGGCCCCGCAGTCGAGGGTCCGGGTTCGATTGTCGTCCCGACTTACCTGACCCATGGGTATTCTCGGGTGTTTTCCCGGATTTACAGGCTAATGCTGGGTAGTTTGATTACATCCCCCGAACCGAGGGGATGACTCAGGAGGTTTCATCTGTGGCCCCGCAGTCGAGGGTCCGGGTTCGATTGTCGTCCCGACTTACCTGACCCATGGGTATTCTCGGGTGTTTTCCCGGATTGGCAGGCTAATGCTGGGTAGTTTGATTACATCCCCCGAACCGAGGGGATGACTCAGGGGGTTTCATCTGTGGCCCCGCAGTCGAGGGTCTGGGTTCGATTGTCGTCCCGACTTACCTGACCCATGGGTATTCTCGGGTGTTTTCCCGGATTTACAGGCTAATGCTGGGTAGTTTGATTACATCCCCCGAACCGAGGGGATGACTCAGGGGGTTTCATCTGTGGCCCCGCAGTCGAGGGTCCGGGTTCGATTGTCGTCCCGACTTACCTGACCCATGGGTATTCTCGGGTGTTTTCCCGGATTTACAGGCTAATGCTGGGTAGTTTGATTACATCCCCCGAACCGAGGGGATGACTCAGGTGGTTTCATCTGTGGCCCCGCAGTCGAGGGTCCGGGTTCGATTGTCGTCCCGACTTACCTGACCCATGGGTATTCTCGGGTGTTTTCCCGGATTGACAGGATAATGCTGGGTAGTTTGATTACATCCCCCGAACCGAGGGGATGACTCAGGGGGTTTCATCTGTGGCCCCGCAGTCGAGGGTCCGGGTTCGATTGTCGTCCCGACTTACCTGATCCATGGGTATTCTCGGGGTTTTCCCGGATTGAAAGGCTAATGCGAGATAGGTTAATTACATCCCACGAACCGAGCGAGATGGCTCAAGGGGTTTCATCTGTGGCCCGCAATCGGGAGATCTAGGCTCGATTCCCGTAGCCGGATTACCTGACCCATGGGTTTTATCGGTGGTTTTCTCGGGTCACCAGCGAATGCTGGGTAGGCTGATTACATCCCCCTAACCGAGGGGATGACTCAGGCCTTCTCGTATGTGGCCCGCATTCGGGAGGTCCAGGTACGACTCCCATGGTGAATCTTGATCTGAATTTTTAATCTGAGGAAATACTAAACCGGGCCGTGAAACAGTACTCCAGAAGTTTTGGGCCATTCCTCTGCTTCCCTTCAGTCGTGATCATCAAATAGGAAAACCGGTAAGGACAGTGTGTGTGTGGAGTGTAGTATTTAATGCTCGCTGTTACTACGTACGGCTCCGCAGGCGGTGACACTGACGATACATGAGATGAAGATGGAGCACCGGTGGAATGAGATGATGGAAACCGGAGATTCCGGGGGGAAAAACCCACCCCAGCACCGTGTTGACCACCTCAAATCTTACTTTTCGGTCGGCTGGGATGCAGCCCGGGCCGCTTTGATGAGAGTCGAGCGGTCTAACCACTCAGCCACGGCGCGACCCAGGTAGGGACAACCGGTTCCACCAGTTCCACGGTGAATGAAATGATGCTTAAATGAGCCCAGGGTCCATAGAATTTAGAGGTACCTGACATTCATCTTTCAGGATAAGGGAAATTCCGGAGAAAACTATATCCACATAACTCATCCTAACAAAGATTCGAACTGGACCTCTTTAAAGTGAGGTAGACAGGCCACCACCTTCGCCACAGAGGTGAACAAGCATTTTCATAAGTACACAGGATTAAGTGGTGTCCTTACTAGGATTATTGTAAACCAGCGCATAGTGATAATGAGATCTTTAAAAAGGTGGTTTGAAATGTAGTATACTCCTCCACAGGAGAGAAAGTCTCCGAGGGGCGAGACGCAGAGGGTTGGCCGAAGGTCCCCACACCCTTCCTGGACAGGTTTATGACACCCCATGTCAGTACAGTTACATACCATTCAAAAACATTCTGACGGCTTCTACTTTTGTAAATGAATCTTCTCGGCTTTAATGTACATAGTGATTAGGGCGCATGTTTTTTAACGGTCTGCTCCTTGTGTAGCAAGCGTTCTCTGCCACACATATTCGCTGTCCTTGTCCCACAGCACATTCCTTACAGGGATTTTCTTTACGTTGCTATACTATAGTTACCATTTGTGCACTATTAACAATCAGTATTAGCTGTGGTAATTGTTCCACATGTATCAGTCTGCGAAAGTTTCTTTCTTAGGAAATGGCTCAAAATAAAGAAAGCTTTAACACTGTTAATGCCTGACGAGAAACTGTTTTTGCTTTATGAGGATACAATATGCGTTACATTTGTATATCTATGGAGTACCTACCGAATACGGCTGTAAGTGATATAACTTATCAATATTACAACCAAAACTACAGCGTATTGCGGCAAACCCGCATACCAGTGTTAAATTGATTGGATTCTAATTGGAGCTATAAGTTCTCTTATCCTCAGGTGTATGGTTGTAGGAAATGGATTTTGGTGGTTGTTGGCTACTCAGTCGTATTAACACTTTGTTTGTTGCAGAATTATTTGGTTTAATTCCTACTAAGTTTGCTTATCGACTTGGATCGGTGACCACCTGTTAGTAAAATTCCTAACATAAATTCAGTTTTACTTGAAACCCTGGATTCCTTGTTTAAAGCTACTTGCGCGCGGTTTCTATTTCTTCTTTATACGGCAACTACTTTGCTCTAATAAACTTCTAATGCTGCTTCCACTTACGCTGGTTGCGCTATTCTTATCTTCCCTACATTTCAGACTTATAAATCTTCGCTTCTCTTCTTAACGTGCATGAACACGTCCTTTCTGTCGTAGTATCACCTTTTAAGTAAACTTTTCTACTTCGCGATTCAGTTCAAACCTTATTCTGATTCCCTCTCTAACTTTATCACATGAAGAAAACCAGCTCACCCTTCTCAAATGTTACATTATTATTGGTTTCTCATTTATTTCGAATTTTTGCATTGGTTTGCAAAACTCATCTAACTCATTGACGTTCAGCCCACCCTGAGTTGGGGAACGCCTACCCTGAGTTGTTTGTAACGGCACACATCGTTATCAAATCAGGCGAAGTAAATCCCTTTAGCGTTCATGTTCATCTGCATTTTGTAAGCCCTTTGTCCCGACACATTCCTGGCTGGAAGTATACTATAGTTCTCAGACATTGAACTTTTACTAGCACAAAGAAGATAACGGTCCTTCCTTCCTGTCTCTCCGAGATGTACAAGTTTTTACAAGAATGTTTTCTTTCCCTTGCCTGGATGCTAGTATATATGTTATATTAAAATATATTCTTCCCTTCTTATTCTTTAAGTCAACTGCTATTTTAATCATTATTCTATCCACTCTGATTTCATATTATTATAACAAGATTTTTTATATTAGTTTAGCAAAGCATTTTTATTAATTTATCTTCTTTTTTAATTATCTGATTTCGATTAATTCGCCGCCTCCTAATCGCTGCCTGATACTGCGGTTAGAGTATGAAGCTTTTCACTCCTTCTATTCTCGAAGATAAAATGGGGCAGGGGGGAGCTCGAATTGCTCGTGGTATCAATCTATGTAGAAAAATTAAACACTGAACTGAGTGCAGGAATTTCTGAAGGCGCACTTGAATTGCATGCCGGGCGACCCTTGGACATCCCTTTAATAGTTTGGAATGAATAATCGAATAAGTACACGATGTTGATTTTTATCTGTAATTTTACCGCGCAAAATTTGACATCATCAATAGCATCGCTGATGGGGCGATTTTGTATATGATTCCCCTAGCGGCTTGTGATCGTATTTGATGGGCTGACAGCGACTTTGAGACCTCCCTCTACCGGAGGTCAATGCACTATTTCAGAGGTGGGTCTACTCGCATAATATCGAGGTGCGTAATTTCGCCTTTTCGTAGGTGCGATAACTGCTTTTAGAAAACTATATACTGCAATGCAATGCACGACAAGGTGCACCACAATGCACTAATTATGCAGCCATTAAAGTATACCATGAAGAATATACGAAAAGAAAAGTCAACGAACACTTATTTCACAATGAACATCTGTTTTTCTGTTACAGTAGACATATATGCATATTGTAAACCGGTCACGTAAAATAGAAATATTTCAATTTTATCTCCATTATTTTCTATCACCCACAGTTTCCTCACAATGTAACTTCATTACAAACAAGAAAATTAGCTGAACATGATCTAGGAATGAAAAATAAATTAGTGTTACAATATGTACAAAGCTTTAATCCAAGCCTAAACTAGAAAATATCTCTTGTACATAGTTTTATGTGTCCATTTTCTTATATTTCCTTTCTCTCTTCCCCTCAAACACTGTCTATATTGCGAGAACACTGTCTATATTGAGGTCTTATTGTCATAACATTATATGAAAGGGTAGAGCCAGACTGAACAAATTCAATGCCATAGCCGGGATTTGAACCACGGATCTTCTGGTCTCCATCCAGCCGCTCTAAACCATTGAGCTACTATGGCCAACATGACATTAAATTCTCCAACTGACTCCTTTTTTCCCCCGATAAACCACTAGGAGTTCTCATAAACACATGAAATGTAAATTAATTGTTCTTTCACACTAGCCGTGTGTAGGACGCACTATGAAAGGGTAGAGCAAGAGTGAAAGAACAATTGTGAAAGAACAATTACGTAATTTCCATTAATTGTACCTAATAGTGGTCCGAACTATAAAGCCCAGGCCTTAAAGTACTTACAGCATAGTAAGTCTCCATTAAGGTAGTTGTCTCATGTGTTTATGAGATCTCCTATTGGTTTACCGGGAGAAACACGAGTCCGTTGGAGAATTTAATGGTATGTCGGCATGTGCAACCACACTCAGAGATCTGTAATTTGCTTACTGTTCCACAAAAATCACCGCTTCTTCTCCGTAGAGGGTACTATGATTTCAAGATAGACTCACCAGTCAACTATGACGTCATTCTTGCTCAATCGGAGGATGGGAAATAACGAATTAAAATGAATACCGTGTATAGTCGTTTGGTGTGCAGCAGTGCTGATTCTTATCTTCAACAAGGTTAATGAATAAGTTGAATTTAAGTTTTAGTCCAAATACGGTATATGTGCAAAATAAAATAAAATAAAATCTGCGTATCTAATAGCCCGGTTTCTGGAATCTACACCAGGCCTTATTATGCAAACTTCATTTTTAACTTTATTAACTTCTGAATCAGATTTCACAAAACAATTTACAAATGTTGCAGATATAATCTACTTTCTACCTTAACGAACTAACTAAGCCTAAACATTACTGTATTCCAGTAACCTTACAAATATAATCTATCTAAAATAGTCTTTCTTCTACTTTACTTCTACTTCAACAACATAAATCAAATCTACATTTCTACTACAGCTTTCATTTTTATAACAAACTACAAAAGACTGTTTCCTACAGTTTTAAAATTTCCTCTTCTGCAACTGCTATCCAAAGCTTCCTCCTACTGGTGTCAATCTCCTAAAGGGACTGGCATCAGTAAATGGAGCTGGTGCGTCAGTTCCAGACATCCGGGTAGTCATCTCTCCGCTTCTACATAATCAGTTGCATCTCTCCGCTCTGATACTCTCCATATATATATCTTCTCTCTGCTGGGATTCTCTTTCTGTCTTCTTTCTGATGTCCATAATTGGCGTCTTAAATTAGGTCTTCAAGTCTGGTAATCTGTATCTTCAGTTTCTCTTGGTCCTATTTCCCTCCGACGATCTCTTAAGTTATATTTTCTCGTAGATTGAACTGTTCTTACATTTCTTTCTTAAAATATTTTGTCGCGGGTCATATATTCCTCTAACACCTTAGCGGATATTATTTGAGACATATTTTCTAAATGTACATAATCTTCTGCTTCTCTTAAGATGTTCCATAAACATTTTCCTTGAAGTTTCCTTCGACCGTCTTCTACTAGTTCACTATATTTATTGCACTCAAAAATAACATGTTCAGGTGAATCTAAACAGTTACATTGCTCACATAAATCTGAGTTCTTCTTCCCTATTCTTTTTAAATATACATTGTATGGGCCATGTCCTGTAACAAAATGAAAAAAATCCTTTTCTTGGTTTTATATGCTCCAATTTTAGCCTCTCTTTAATGTCCGGAAATAAATCAAGTACTCTTCTTCCTACGTGTGCATTATCCCACTTTTCTTGCCATTCCTGTAATAAATGATTTTTTCAATTCTTTCTTAGTATTGCCTCTTTTTTCCCATAATTTTAAAAACATTCCCATATTCTTCCTTCTTTAGACAATAAGTTGCACCCCTTAATCTAATGATATAATCAATAGGCCAAATTCCCGCTACTATTAGTAGGGTCAAAGTAGATGTCGTTTTTGTAGCTCCGCTGCTGCGAAGTAGTATTTGTCTCTGAGTTTTTCGGATTAAATTTGCGCCGGATTTGACCCTTAACCTATGTACCCATGTACTTTCGCCATATCCTATTATACCTATTACAAAACTCACATGATATATCCTTGTTGCTGTAAAAGTTATTCTATAGCTCCTTTGTACAATTGACGCTAATTTCATAATGACATTTACTGCCTTTTCTCTTACGTACTTCATATGGCTGTTTAAAAGTAATTTTCCATCTAATTCTATTCCTAAAGGTATATGTGGACTTCCTAAAAGGCCTACATATGGCTGTTTGAAAAATTCCACCAACTGCTAACTTATACGGATGTAAATTTCAGCTCTGTCAAAGTTGCTGGAGGAAGATTCAGAATGTTGGCCCTGGTGCTGTTTATAAACAAAAGGATTCTGAGATTGCTAATTTCCTGAAGCTATTTTTCGGTTTTTCGTACTTAAGTCTCAACCAAGTGGAAGACAGTTTTACTGACACCATCATGGCAATATAACCCAATGATAACCGAGTCCATGAATTTTGTAATTAGATTCTAGAAAATTGCATCATGCATGATAACAAATTCCCTCGAAGTTTATGGACTGAGTTTTCTTCTTTTTCTTCTTTCATACGTACATCCATGTGAATCCTTTCATACACATTTAAACAGTTTGTTCTACTCCCCGCACCCTAATATTTCTCAGCTGTTAGACGTCTTGAAAGGCATTCAAGCCAAAGTGTATAAAAATACGTATTGAATCAGCCATTAGACGACCAGTAGTTCGAAGAAGAGACAGTGCTGTTCATAATATAATAATGGAAATACAAACCAATGAAATAACGCCATTTCAGTTCATTAAAAGGTGTGCTCTCAATGTCTCCCCAGAAGTTTGACGAAGTTTGACGAAATCGAATAATGAAAACTATGGAACTGTAGAAGTATAATATGATGCATGTGGAATTCTTAACCAGACCAGCCTTAGCTTCTTCGTAAGGCTAGGCTGCCATTCATAAATCTGAAAATAGAAAAGGAAAATTTTACATATTTTACTTAGCATGCAACTCGAGGACTCCGTAGAAAACCTTAGCACGCAATGCGTAAACACAGTTACATAGGTGTATATCAAATTTGTCTTTTTAGCACCACAACAGACACGGTATATTAGAAAGTATTGTCGATGTTAGTTTGACTGGGTCTCTGTGGTTCTCATGTAAAGGGTACTTGGCCTTTCTGCAGTAAGTACTTGTGAGATTCTTGGGCGATGTGCCACTGAACATCCACCAACGAATGTCATTTCATCACAACGGCATGCTTTTGCCCTTGCTGACACTTTGGGTAGAGGTGGACAAGTGGAGATAAACCATCTGGCACTTTCGGTCTTCTGCGAATCCTTCTTTGAGCTGCCTGTGCAATCCAAGTAAAAGCTGGGGCTAAATGGCAGCTGGAAATTAAGACAAGTCGGCCCGACTCTCTCAGTTGCTTAAGGCAATACGAAAAAAGAATTTTAATAAGAAAATGCTTTTCTGATTGATTTGAACATATATAGTGAGAACACAAAATGTTTAGGACATAGACAATGTTATCCAACCGTCAAAGTTTAAATTATTTTATTCATAATTAATCATCTTATACGGCAATAAAAATATTCCTTGAATCTTGCGGTTGTCATAGCACTACCAGCTTTTTAAATTGAGCTAATTATACAAACGTGCCGACTTTTGTCAGGATTATGCTCATTATGTTGAGTTTGGGAAGTTTATGGCTATTTTGATTTGTTTTATTTTAATCTTTGAAATTGTAACATTTGAAAAGGATTGCAGAACAAATGTTGATACCTATAACTCTGTGTAACTTATTAGCATATAATTTTAGGAATTCTTATGGTAATGTCAGAGTAGCAATTTCAATGTAGAATTTCAATACAATATATGTTAGTGTTTCTTGAAAGCTATGCAATCAATCACAATGAAACGTTTAGCACTTATATATCAGTCTCTTTTAATTTACAAACCATAATAAAATCATAAAGTTAATAAATTTTTCTCTCTTAATATTCCAATGAACCCAACATTTTCAAAAATTTTCACGCATATTCTTTTTAGGTGCACTTTTCTTCTAAATAGTTAAAGTAACATATTTCAAACTTTGTAACCACTTTACAAACATGCAATTAAACATAGCTGGTAAACCATTAAGATATTTTAATCAATAATAACAATTTGAAAAAAAAATAATGTGTTCTTTAGTTTTTTATGTTTTATATATGAAAATATTTTTTTAGGAATTTCATGAAAGTGTAACATATGAAGCTTTCACCAGATGTATAGAGCAGCATATTCTGCATATGCACAAAAAATTCAAAACATTATCTATTTTATTTTTCAAGAAAAGTGTACTTAAAGTTTAAAACAAGCAAGTTACGGTAAATGGCAAAAGAAGATAATTTTGTGTTTTTATGTGATGGTGCCGAAATTAAGGGATGCGATATATAAAGAATCGTAATGGATTTCAAAGGAATATATATTTGTGTGGAACGCGTGCAGGTGCAGTTGAGTTGAATAACAGTTGGAGGTTGAATGGTTGTTTTAACAAAAGAAACGTAAGAAACTGTGTCCTTAGCAGAGTTCTAAAGGGTAGCACTTGACTGTTTGAATAGGCATTCTTCGGACCCTTAATAATGGCATGACAAAATAGTCACAAAGGGAATCTTTGGTTGAATAAAGAGGGCTTCCAGAAAGTGAAAGTCACACATACACGCACGCGCAGCTGTGGACGGCAGTCTTCGGCGTGAGGCCGATTAGGGCAGTTATCTGGTTCTGTCTTGGTCGAGAGCAGACCAGAAGCGATGAGAGAAGATATTTGTCGGTTCATATATACGCGAAGAACGAAGTAAGTTTTATCGAGTAATAATAATTTCACATATAGTAACTTTAAACAGTGATATTGGTAACCCTTGGTCGGCAACTTCAAGTTCGATGTTCTGATAAAAAGAAGCAGTCATTAAACCAGTTTGAAACGGGCATTCCAGTGTCATTAAAACTATCCTTCTCATACATACTCACGCATAACCTGTGAGACACCTCATTGCTTTACCCTGAGCTAAACACTATTTGCTTCAAACTGGAGCGTCAACGTGGAATTCTTTGCTCGCCACATTATAATTGCTTCAGTGACATACTCAAAATTCAAAACATTCCTAATCCATTTTCCTCACCCCAGTTGTCCCAGCATCCTCTCTCCTCCTCTTTTCACCTCTCACCCTAAATCTTGCTTCCTTAGACACTTCCTGCACTTGTTTTTCTGCTTCTCTTACTTTTGATGTATCAATGTTTTCAAAGCACAGTCACAATTATAACCTAGTTCCAGTCCAATTTTCCAAAATACGTCTCCCCTTTTAGTAGCACCATCATTAAAACATATTACAGCATCCATTACACCAGATTTAATAGTTTTACTGCCAACATACACAAATTTTCGAACTCTTTCCCAGATTAGGTGATTTAGGCTCTCGTTTTGGTTTTGCGTACGACCATGTACCCTTTCATATTATTTCTCTTTTCTCTAAGTCTTCTGTCCACTATTTTTTGTTCGTGTTCAACACAATTTAGCTTTTTCATTTGCATCCCTTGGCCATATACATTGACTTCTTGCACCCTTAGAAAATCTTTGGAGTCAGCTTGTAATAGGCAGAAGAGAAAATGCAGAGTAAAAAGGGGGGCGAGATAGCCTGGCCGCCATATTTAAAACCAAATTTAAATACATTTAACTGTCACAAACACGCAAAACTGTATAATGGGTATGTTCTCCAAACTATGTAGATTCATATTAAGCAAAAACAAAAAGTGCATATTTTTTATTCAGAATTAGTTTATAGGGGTTGAAATATAAGTTGTGTTTAATTGCTTTAAAACGCTACCAGTTGCGCAGTTTTAAGGCATCATAAATGTAACAGGAAATGTAGACAAGAGTTCATTGAAAAACGTATTTACCCTCAGCAACGATTCACTACAAGGAATGGCCTCTAGTTACAATTTTCAATTTCATTATCCTAACTGAATTAACTGCACTTAACATTTAACACTAACACGTGTTAAATGTTACGGTATCACGGTATCACAGCAAGGCAATCTTGACTGTCCGGTAGCTGGGATCTGCGGGCATCCTTCCTCCCAAGGGTCACATTAGAAGCACACTGACTTTGTATGTGCTGTTACCGCCCAGACCAAAATTGTGAATCACAAACCGTTTTGTATATACTCTTTTGCTGTCATGTACGGATAAAGTTTTGGATACCTTTCTGACGTGTTCTTCTTACTTTTGCTTTAGTTTTTAGAAAAGTCAAGATTTCTCAGTAATGAAATCAATCAGAATAGAAATTTGCCCAAAGAAGTTTCTAACAAGCGGTGCCATGGCCGAGCGGTTAAAGTGCTTGACTCTCACCAAGGTTGCCCGGGTTCGATCCCAGAGGACCATATGAGATTTGTGGTAGACAACACGGCGTAGGGGGCGGGTTTTCTCCGGGATCGCCAGTTTCCCCCGCCGTCATTCTACCAATTACTCCATTATCATCTTCACTTTCATTCTTCTCCCCTCATTCTGCCATCCACTTCTCTCATCCTTACACCAGGCATCGGGCTGATCACCCATCCTGGGTTATCTATACAATCCAGAGTCTCTGTTTCTCGACCCGATGTCTACAGGCATAACGACCTAACCCCCTAACAACACGACAGTAGTAACTCTAGGGAAGTTGAAGAAGCCCCTAACATGTGATTTGCTTCACTGAGAAATATATTCCGATATCTGTTTCATCCATTCCTTCTGGAAGGAAGTGGAATTGTGTCGAACTCTATTCCAGCAAATGAAAAGTGTGATAATAGGAGGAGTGGTGAGACACGGTAGTACTTGCTTAGCTGTGATGTATGTAAGTGTAATTTGAAAATAGTACGTCCTGCTGATTTCCTTTACACTTCTGGAGACGGTATCAGTTTTCCAGGAGGTAAGCCTTTATAACACGTCTAATATCGTCACTGTTTGTACTGGATTGGTCTTGGAAAGCTAATATGGAAGTAAATACACGGTTTTCATTTTTATATGTAATTTTACCGCGCAAACTTTGACGTCATCAATAGCATCGTTGAAGGACGGAGCTTATATACGATTCCCCTAGCGGCTTGCGATCGCATTTGATGTGCTGACAGCAGCTTTGAGGCCTCCCTCTACAAGCAGGTAAATATACTACACTGGACACTATATATAATTGCGGTCATGTGTATATTTCTGCACCAAGAGATGAATAATGAAACATATTTTGCATCTTCAGCCCTGTATAGATATATTTGAGAGATGGGTCTGCCCGCGTAATATAAAGGTGCGTAATTTCGCCTGGTGTGTAAATGCAATAGCTGTTTTCAAAAAACTATATACTGCAATGCTAATTATGCAGACATAAAAGTATACCATGAAGAATATACGAAATGATAAATAAAGGAACACATATTTCACAATGAACATCTGCTTTTTCTGTTACAGTAGACTTATATTGTAAAACTGTCACATAAAATAAAAAATATTTCAATTTTATCTCCATTATTTTCTATCGCCCACAGTTTCCTCACAGTGTAACTTCATTACAAACCAGAAAATTAGCGGAACATATTCTAGCAATGAAAAATAAATTAGTGTTACAATATGTACAAAGCTTTTATCCAAGTCTAAACTAGAACATATCTCTAGTACATAGTCTTATGTGTCCATTTACTTATATTTCTTTCTCTCTTCCCCTTAAGCACTGTCTGTATTGCGAGAAGGTATGCTTAAGATTTGTCATAACATTATTTATTGCTTCTAGATTAGAACCAGTCGCTTTATAGCGTCCAGTGTCTCTCTTTTTGCTAATAACTGGTCCTGATTCTTGGAAATGTTTGATGCACCCATTGTTTTTAAAGACATAAGGATACCAACATTAGCAGACATTTTAATTAAGCGTGGGAATGACAAAAATTATATCGTATATTGATAAAACGTAAGACGTTTATGTTTCAAAAAAAAGTATGTCAATTTGACGTTACCCGGACAGCCAACGTTACGCTCCGAGGTACTTGTTTGAATGCTGGATAGCGTTGCATAAACTCCTCTATGCAGCGGTTTAAACTATATTTATATGTCGCACCAATTTTAATGCCGGTACGAAAGTAGCATTTAACCATGAAGCTGCGGTTCTCTGTGTTCATATCCAGGGGAAGCTGGTTGTATTTGTTACTAGTGCAACCACACTCCGAGGGCTGTAATTTGCTTACTGTTCCGCAAAAATTACCGCTTCTTCTCCGTAGAGGGCACTACGATTTCAAGAAAGACTCACCGGTCAACTATGACGTCATTCTTGCTCAATCGGAGGGCGGGAGGTGACGAATAAAAATGAACACCGTGTATTTTGACTGTATGCCATCTCCGTCAACACCACATTCTATCTGTGAGATATATGGTGACCGAAATTTTATTACGAGGGTGGGTCAAACGTAATGTCTCGTATTTTTTTCCTTAAATAAGTAAGTTCTGTGAAAACTTTGAATTTGGCGCAATTCCTCAAACCTTCTTCTCCAATCCCCTGTAGTAGTAACTTCCTAAGTCAACAGGTGGCAGCACTGCATCCTCTTGCAAAATGACTGACATCGACATTCGTATTAGACAGCGTTCTGTGATTGAATATTTGACTGCGGAAGGTGAAACGCCAATTCGCATTCACGAAAGGCTAAAAAATGTGTGTGGTGATGCAACGGTGGATGTCAGCACTGTTAGACGATGGGTTCGTTGCTGTAACGAAGCTGAAGGGCAAACACCATTGGCAGATGAAAAGCAAAGCGGCAGCCCGGTGACTGCAGTGACTCCATGCAACATTCAGCGAGGCGATGACATCATTCGTAGTGATCGCCGGGTAACAACAGGTAAATTGTGTCGCATTATCTCCCTCAGTAAAGACAGTGTGATGACGACTATTCAACAGCTGGGTTACTCAAAAGTTTGTTCACGTTGGGTACCAAGAACGTTAACCTCCCGAAACAAAGAAACAAGGAAAACAATAGCCTCCGAACACTTGCAGCGCTTCAATTTGGAGGGAGAGGAGTTTCTGGAAAAAATTGTTACTGGAGACGAAACGTGAGTTCATTTTTTGGAACCTGAATCAAAGAGGCAGTCAATGGAATGGCATCACACAACGTCACCGAAGAAAAAAAATTGAAAACTCAGCGGTCGGCAGGGAAAGTTATGGCGACAGTGTTTTGGGATGCAGAGGGAATGCTTATGATTGTTTTTTGGAGCAGGGATGCACAATAAATTCTGTCCAATACGTCAGAACTCTCAAAAAGCTGAAAGCACGTCTTCGCCGAGTTCATCCAACAAAAACTATGGCGGATGTTCTTCTTTTGCATGACAATGCAAGACCACACACCAGCCGTTACACCACTGCAGAAATTGAGAAATTGGGATGGCAGGTCTTACCTCACCCCCCCCCCATATAACCCTGACCTGGCACCATCAGACTTCCATCTGTTCGGGCCACTAAAGAAGCTAATCGTGGGATTCATTTTGAAGATGAGGAGGCTGTGAAAACGTCCGTGCGTCAATGGTTTAGGAAGCAAGACCGTGTGTTTTACCACACTGGAATACATTCCCTAGTTAAAAGGTGGACCAAAACTGTGGAAAAGGACGGAGATTATATTGAATAGTGACAAATTAATAGTCAATGTAGTTTTCAAGCTAAGTAAATTGGATTCAATTTTCTTGGCAATTAAAAGAGAGAGAGGAAAAAAGGAGGCATTACTTTTTGACCCACCCTCGTATTTATCCTGCCATATAAAGTTGTTACTATTAACAGAACCGCAGCTATGTTAACCTTGTGTGATGTAAACACATTTTGTTATTTTACCGAAATATTATTTAAATGTGGTGGTTAATATTAGTGCTAGAGATCGGTAAGGAAATCGTTCTCCTGACCAGTGATAGCTCAGTATATTTTATCTAGTAAAATGGGTGTATTTAGGATAACGCAAGCCTTTTGGACTACAAGAAAAAGGCAAAGGAGGCACAAGCAGTGGCCGAAAGTTCCAGATTGAAGCTGCAGAGCCATCCTTATCACCTCGACTAAGAGGGCCACTCGTGACTCTTCTCCAGGGCCGTGATTCTGCCCAGGAAGAACCTTCATGCAAAGCACACGTGCAAATGCTAAATCACTACCAACATTTTGTCATAAAGGTAAATTTCTGAAACTATAAAGTTAGACAAAATATTCCAGAGGGAATCTGAAACCGTAGTTGTGTTGACTTCTTATTGGGATTTGAACTAAAAGTATTCCGAATGTGAGTCATACAGTTTTAATACAATTAATATAAGATACTGAGTAAGTGCGTATGGGTGTCTGAAAACCGAAAGGCTATTGACAATACTACGTTACCTTTTATATGCTCTAGGTTATGTGCTCAAGGTAGTCTAATAAAGGTTTGCCAGCTGTAAATCGTTGGCAGTGGGATTCATAGTTGGCATGATCCGATTTTGGACGACCATCAGGAACACATTTCAATCTTTCAGATGCCTAGTGTGATATATGGTTCGTAGCTTCTTTACAAACAATAGGGAGGAAAACAAAGTGGAACGTGTGATAGTGTACAGCAGAAACGCGAAACCGTTCTGCACTTTCTTCAGTAATATCCTCAGTGTCTCCAGCAATTTAAATGCTTATGCATTTTAACATATATTATAACAATTAGTGCAGATATTGGTGCCTTGTTCCATTGAATAGGGGATGCATAACACCGAAAGCAAAACAATTAGAGACATTAACAAAAAGGGGAGGTTATTAGGAGAATATTGAGGCTGAGTGGGATATTCTGTGTAGGATCTATGAAACTCCTAGCTCCTCACACGGTGTTGCCATTCATTTATACATTTCTGAAATTTGCTTCTTTCCAAACTAAAGTCTCTCTATAAATTTCTAAGAAATACTCTCACATATTGCAAGAATACCAAGTTAGCCTGCCATACCTAATTTGGCAACTCCGGATACTTTCACCCTCTCGTCGCCTAAACGACGGAACCACTTCTACGAATTTTCCTGAAAACTAGCTGTCACTTGTACTTAATGTCATCTCACCCTGTTGCTAAACCTACAACCCCTTTAACATTTAACATAAATGCCAAAATATTCCTATTTAATTTTACTATAAGTATTAATTTATTGAATAGATCCATAATTGCTGTATCACCGTACAACTCTTTCCATTCACATATTACTACTCTGAAATTATCGGACTATGATGGCGCTTTAATAGGTACCTGTATCAGGAATGCTGATTTTTTTTTCAAACACAAATTACTTTTCTTCAATATAATCCAATTTTAGGGTTATACATTTCCTCATTTGATCTAAATTTTGTTCTATTTCTTCATGTTTGGGAACAATAAGAGATTGCATGGGGCCATAGAGGGTAAATATGGGGATTTCCACAGCAAAACATAACGCAGTTCATGCAGTTTGACGTTGACAATACAGGATAATTGTGCTGTTGTGTGGTCGTGGTGAAACAGCACTTTCTTCTTCATCATATGGGGCCGTGTTTCCTTCAACTGCTTGTACCTGTAGGAAAGGAATGTCCAGGATTAGTTTCTCCTATGACACCCTTCAACCCCCCCCCCCCAAAGTTGCTATCACTTTGCGATCGTCTTTGCCTACTTTAGGGCACATTCACCATAAGCAACATATTGTTTTGGAGATTAATGTTGTGTTCCGGGTTTATGGGCCGTGGTTTAGAAGTTCTTGAGTGAACCGACGTCTCGCCTGGAACGACTTCTGACTTCCACACGGACGGTTCAACACCCTGATGATGCTAGGCGCAGATGCTGGCGAAACGTTGGTTCACTCAAGAACTTCTAGACCATGGACCATAAGCCCGGGACACAATATTTATCTTCAAGACGCCGGCCGTGAAAGCCTATGCTTATATATTAAACCTATTGTTTTGATTGTTGCTTGGTTTGCGAGGTATAATGACGAATCCGGTTATTATCCATAGAGAAAACGTCAACAGTAAGAGGTCCATTAGATTTCGCTTAAATAGCTCCAAACACGCTTGGAAGTTGAAACCAACAAATTTTAGCAAATGCGACAGCCATTGGCCCGTTTGCTCATTCATCTCCAACTTATCAAGCAAAATATGAATTCCGGTTTCTGTTCGACAGATTTATGTTCTCTGCCAGTTTAGGAACCAGCAAGATTATATCGTGGACATATTCAATGACTTCCTGTGTAACTTTATCTGCTTGGCTCCTTGATGTTCCTAACGAAACCCGGTGGTCCCATGTCGTTGATTTACTGCAACAGATGTTCGACTACTTTTATAGTCATTAAATCAGAATGTAGCTGTTGTCGTAGATGGTGAAAGGTCCCCATTGATAGCATCCATTTTTGCTTTTATCTCCTCGCAAGTTTTCTCAACCAAAACTAAAAAGCGAATCACAGGACATACCGCAGCTTTTGCATTTTAATAAAACAGTTGCACGATTAACTTAAACATCTGTCAAATCCAAACTAACCTATGAATCACTATCACGTTCGTTTTTGTGATATGGTAATATCAACTTGCCTTAGCTCTAGCAGAAGGGAAAATGGCTATGAGTGTTATTAGATCATGAGTAGTATAGAATTGAGAGAATCAGCACAGTGTAGATAAGATGTTGAACTCTCCTCTGTGTTAATATATGAGTGATGTAGAATGCTCATTGATTTAGAACTCTCCTATATGAAAATCGAGTTGTAAAAGAAGGGGAGTGTTGGCGTAGTGCCGTTCTCCCCTGTGCAGTGAGATGTTTTTGAGGGTTGGGATGATGATGATGATGATTGTGTGTGTGTGTGTGTGTGTGTGGTAACGGGGGTTCCGGGGATGTTTGAATTAAATGTGAATTCTTTTCGATGTGTGTGTGTGCTTGAACTCTCATGTATTCTTTTCGATGTGTGTGTGTGCTTGAACTCTCATGTATGAATATCGAAGTCTAGGGTTCGATATTGTGATGGGGCGGGGTGGGTAACGGGGGGGTTCCGGGGATGTTTGAATTAAATGTATTGATAGTAATTCTTCGATGACTGTGCTTGAACTCTCATGTATGAATATCGAGTGTAGGGTTTGATATCTATTACGTTCAGTGCTTCGATGTCTGTGCTTGAACTCTCATGTATGAATATCGAGTGTAGGGTTTGATATCTATTACGTTTAGTGTATGATATATGATGTAGTATCGTTATTCTTTAGATAAAAGAATATCGAGAGAATGATTAGGTATGTTTACTGGGAGAGATTTATGAAAATAAATGTAATAAGACATTCTGGTAAGGGGTGTTCCCTATGCAGAATCTCTCCTTGAGCTATTGTATCCAAGAGCGATGTAAAGGTTAAGAAAAGGTTAAATTCCATTCCCACATCGAGGTACGAGAAAATATAAATCTATTCCACATTGAAGTATAAGGGTGATGACGTGTTGTCATTCCTCAAGATTTGTGCATATGTGAGTAAATTCGAATTAACAGGTCTCACCCTGTCCCGCCAGCTCGGGAACGAACGTGTCCTCACTTCACACAAACCCTCCGTCCGTTAAGTACAATCGACGATAGGATGGGGAGGGGGGGAGACAGGTATGATCACGTTTCATCACCCATCTGCTCACTCGGGAACGAATGCATTCTCACTTCACATCGCAACGTCAAGATGAGTGGAACAACAACACCTATCATTGAAAGTGATACCAGATTCTGGGAGAATCTACGCAATTTCGAAGACTTGCAAAAGCATTGGGTTGAGCACCACGATGAAACGTGTGATGGAAAGATGCATCAAGTGATTTGCAAGAATCCTTCCCATCATGATTCGATCACATCTTATGCTCAATGCGGAAAGAATTGTAAAGTGTACCTCGGGTAAGTAGAATTATAATTGTGTGTTAACGTGAAAGTGTTGTTATGTGTTAGATAACTAATGATAAATATGTTTATTTCAGTAAAGCCCAAAGTGAAGATGTGGCATGCCAGTCCGAACAGGATCAAGGTGAAGATGTGTGCGGTCCGTACAATGATCGTCCGTTTAAGGATATCGGTACATCGAAACCCGAGGAGGAAGTCATAGAAAAGTGAGTATAAAATAATAAGAGTTTTACGTTAACAAGTGTATTAAATATTCACGATGTTGAGACATAGTTCGTGTATGTCCGCAGATCCAGTAAGAAAGGAGACAAGAAAAAGAAGAAGACGAACTGCAAACCGAGAATCGTCAAAGCCAAGAAGACGTTCGATCAAGACAGTTTCATCATAATGATGTTCGAACCCTTCACACCCTTCGCAGAAGAAGTAGAGGAGGAAGTTGCGAGTGATGGTAAATAGTGTGTGCATGAACGATAACGACATCTCCATCAGCATTGACTTTCGTGTGAACATAGGATTATACAATGAACTCCCATCACTTTACATTAAAGACACACATGACGATACGTTTGTGTATATTACAAAAGAGGATTGGGAGGTAATAATGTCAAATTTGTGTGTTTTGGATACGTATCTGAAAGATGGTAAGCATCCATGTGCACCGTACAGTGAAAATATAATATATGCATTTAATATAATGTTATGCATGAATAAGATGCAAGAAATAACGTTTGTGAATACATGTTTAAATGTGGGCAGTATAAATCTGAATAGTACTGCATTCAATGGACTTAAAAGACTAATTCCATATATTGAAAGAAATTTATATCAGTTGTATGATATTCATAAATCATTATGTTCATATGATGCAAAAAGCAGGAGTGCAAGGAAGAGGATATTGGAGATGTATGTTAAAGTCAATAAAAAGATAATTTGAATTTGTAATGTTTTATTTATTACACCTATATGATAGATTGTACAACATGAGTTAGTGGTTTATAAGTGAATAATTTATCATGAATAATTAAACAGAATAATGAAGTTTGTGCAGGAAAATTTGACGATGCTTGAACTTCCAATCTGACATTCACTGCCCCCGTCACAGTATCCTCAGGTTGATGAGAGCAATCGATGACGAATAGCGGTGCATATTTCAGAAAGTCGTTCCTTTTCAAAAGAGGGTAATTCTCCTTTCCATAGTAGGATGATTGAAATTTGGAATATTGATCATACAGAGATGCAAATTTCGAATTGGCGAAATCCAAATTCATATCGTGATAGGGGTAAGATTCACTGTTGAGATAAAGTTTCAGATTGGTGATATTACAATTATCAAATAGAGAAGCATCCTTAGCGAGATGATTCAATCTATCCACTTGTGCACCGACTATGACGAAACGTGGTTTTTCAAGTTTAGTCGTGGTTGCAATGTTCCATGTGAACGCTTTAGTTTGAGGTACAGCAGGTTGAGTGTGAAGGTCCAAGGTTCGAAATGCGACGTATAGAGGTTTATCCGATTTGACGAGTTTAAGTTTATCAACTCGTTCAGAATCTGAAAGTCGAAGTACAGGCATCCTCCATTCGAGTCTAGTTAGTTGTATGGTTGTACGATCGTTTCCAATGATACAATTATTAGAATCCTTAGATCTAATGAGAATAAGTTCAAACTTGCTATTAAGTATGACCTCCTTGTGATCGTTGGCGAAACCCAGCAACATCGAAAGAGGAACGATAGCATTGAAGATACCATTCGATGTATTCACGATGTCTACCACACCTCCAGGATAGATCCATCCAGCATTTAGTAAACGATTCGATTCCAGTTCATTCAGTGCAGCATAGTTACGCATCGTTGATGAAATGCCCGGATTCCTAGTTCTATCAATAGTCGTTCCATTCATATCCAGACGAATCTCATCGAATAGGAATGCCATAGCATTGTTACTCAATTTCGATGTGGCAACGGTGCCGTCGGGTTTAGTGAGAGTCCCCTCAATGTAGAGATAACTTCTACTAGGAAGCGTGTACAAATCTTCAGCTTGACATGGAATTCTAATTTCATCGTTCACATCGAGAGCTGACGTATTGTACGGTAGGAATACGTGTTCTTCCTCCTTACTGATCTTATCATCAAAGGTCGGAATCCCGGTCACGTCCAACACATCCATCATAGAACCTTGAAGCCTAAGTTAGCGAGAAATTGTCGATTAGACGATGTGATTAGCTTGCGGGTCGATGATCGAGTAGAGATGAATCTCGAGAGATGTTTTTTAATATAGCATCGGCTCTTAAAACTTATACCCATTACGACGTATGTGCAATCGTACAGTGATGGTTTCGTTCCTGAAATCTAACTTATCGCCGTTCTGGTCTACCACTCTAATGTCGAGATGATCAATGAGATTCGTATCGATGATTGGTAAATATATAGGACTTGATGGTTCCTGCGAAATATGATAACCTGGAGGTACCGATGGGAAAAATTCATACAGAGAATGACAACTTTTACCATTGATGAAAGATCCCGTTGCAAGACTACACTCGATACGTATGATGCTGACTTTGAATATGTTAACCAAATCATTAGACTCGGTCAGCACGTTTGCCGGTACCCTCTGTTTAGAGGTGAAACCGAGAAGTGAAGAAATAGATCTCTCACGACTAAAGTCGATAATATAGGGAGATTGAATTTCTGATTTCATGGTGTTATTATTAGCACGTAGAATAAAGTCGTCACCGATGTCGAGAGCATCCTTGATCAATCTGGCGATATCATCCAATTCATAAGTACCCGGTGGAATTACTATACGTTCGACTTTTCCATCGCGAACGTAATGGAATAGATTATTACTCTCGTCCACATTCGGAATTGAGTAAAAAGTCTCAAAATTCAATAGAGCTATCTCGTAATGTCCGTTAGGATCCAGATGTAATGGTGGATTTAGAAATGTAGAGAAGCTGGTATCACTACCACTCACGGTGATCGTGTAACTCATCGAGGAGAAACTGAAGGCACAAGTGACCGCAAATCACAGAATCGAATTCTTGAAATCTCGTCGTATTATATAGGAGCTTGACACCCGAAAGGTACGTTTCTATCTCTTCCGGAGGTCTCAGATCGCCGAAACTGTCAAAGTAGTAGGCAACGTCACCATCCTTACGTACAGCAACCCAATGTGTACCAGGGTTATTTGATGTATCCAGATTCACTACTATTCTCTCATAGTATCGAGGATGTGGAGGTAGTTTATCGATCATGTAGACACCTCTAAAATGTGGAATGCGTAGACGTCGTGCATACGAATCGATCTCGTTAGCACTCAGGGCTTTTTCCGGGATAAATATAGGCCTCGCCCCGAGTTTTTTGATCGAAGATATAATCCTCTAACCTTACGACGTCTCTTACGGCGAAGACCTTTGCCCTGAGCCAAAGATTCCATGCGCTCGTTGTGACGTGTTAATTCCGCAAGTTGTTTTGCATCCGAACGTTTCTTATTGACAGCCGTAGCAATCTGAGCAGCACCTCCAGCTAGACCACCTGCTGCACCTAGAGCTGCTAAAAGTGGTAGCAAAGGTAAGAAACCACCTCTCTTGTTGCGACGTTTACGCATGCCAGCGCCCGCTGCCAATTTACCCTTCATAAGTGTAGTCACAAGTCGAGCTGCAAGTCGTTCGCCCAAAGAAGCGTCGGCAGACTTTACACGTCTCCAAGCTTTCTCTACCAACACCTTATCGGCTAGACGACGAGATTCTGTATCAGTACTCTCTGCGTAAGCCCGATCGTGATCGAGACACGCTGAATCTAACCCGTTCACCGGTAAGTCACCTCTCTGCAAGCGTTTATGTAGTTTCGTTCCGGGACCGCAGAAACGATAACCTGGTAAATGTGCCTCAAATGGTAATGAATTAATCAAGGAATTAAGAATTCCCGAACCTTTGCGTGCACGTGTAGAGCGCATGTCTCACTATGAAATAAAAAAGGCAAAACGTGCGCTTTATAAGTATACGATTCCTATGACGATTGGCTAAATCCAGTAAAGACATAGATTGCCCTTATCACGAACGAGATAAAAGACAAAACTTATGCTTTATAAGTATTAGTCGCGATATGGAGATAGTAAAGCAAAAGTGTACGCTACCCATACAGGTGTTAGATTTCGAGGATGACATTCGCAAAGGACGACACGGTACGTTGTTTCCGAGTAACGTTAGAGCGCTCATACTTGGCAGTTCAAATGCTGGAAAAACGAACGTTTTACTCAACCTGCTTATTCACGAGAATGGTCTGAGATTCGAAAACCTCTACATATACTCGAAATCGTTGCAACAACCTAAATATCGATATTTACTCAGGTTACTGAAAACTATACCCGATATAGGTGTATTTACGTTCGATGATGGTGATAAAGTAATTCAAACGTCGGATGCTAGAGAAAATTCGATATTCGTATTTGATGATGTGATAAATGAAAAACAGGGTAAGATAGCTTCATATTACAGTATGGGTAGACATCGTAATGTCGATGCTATATATTTAGCACAATCATATGCTAAAGTACCTAAACATTTAATTAGAGATAATGCAAATATGATTATATTCTTTAGACAGGATAATCTCAATTTAAAACATATATACGAAGATTATGTAAATACCGATATGTCCTATGATGAATTTAAGAATATGTGTAAACATATATGGGAGAGTGATGAACGATCCTTTGTTGTTATAGTACCAGAATATCCACTGAACGAGGGACGCTACCGTCACGGTTTTGATCGCTTTATCAGAATGAATAAATAGAATAATCCATCACTTAAGCAATGAGTATCGACAGGTTCGGATCCCGAAGAATCATACCCTCTAGGGGTGTGTTCAATCGATATATCATAACTAGAGATGGATCGGGAAACTATCGATTCAAGGGAAAGCGGTTGTGCAATATTCACGACCCTGAAGAAGGTGACGATGCATCGACTAAACGTTATGTGGATACGCATACGGCTGACGTCGAGAATCGAATGCAAATCTTCAGCGAGCAGACCTCGTATCAGCGTATGGGCGAGTTTGAAGCTATGCTTAGGGATCACATACAAAAATCGCTCGACATCCAATACAACAATTTAATGGAGTACTTAAGTAAATATGCATTTAAACGTGATTCCGAAAATAATGTCATTATAGATGGTATAAGAATGAAAACGCTGTTGGACCCCCTTCACGAACACGACGTTCCTAATAAAAAATATGTAGATGATAGGATTCCAATTCACGACTCTAATGAAACTCTATCATTTCGAATGAAGAGATTGAAGGATTTAGCCGACCCGATAGATGATAGGGATGCAGTCACCATGAGTTATGTTAATCATTTCTTTATACAGAAACATAATGAATTGCAAACGGGTTTAACTGAGACTATAACAAACATTTCCGATACTATTACACGGAAACAGAATGAATTACAAAGTCAGTTAACTAGAACAATCACCTCCGCTAGCGAGACTATTACTACAGCTGTAGAAAAAGAAGTGAAAGAACTAACCGCACGACAAACGGAACTTGATAATAAACTAATCACTATAAATAATGATATTCATACTATGAAAACACGAATGAGAAATGTTGTAAACACTATGTTACAACAATTGAAAGCACAACTCATAATTTCATTGCAAACACGTCCGTTTCGAGGTCCCTCTTTAAGGTATACGTTAACATCGGGACTCGAATACTATAAAGTTCCTGGAAATGGAAGTGTACTCTCGTGTTCCATCGTATCATCGGTACATCCGCATGCTGTAAATGATACATTGTTTGCAATAAACGGAAGATTAGTTGAAAGATATCCTGTAAGAGTTGAAACTGGCGATATTCTATCGTTTACAGCGCCAGTCGGACGTGCTAAAGATGGTCATATATTAAGTATAGAACTGATAGTTTCATATAAATTAGCAGTAGCTGATTAATTATACATTCATTTCGATATGGATGCTGAAGCTATAAGACTTAAGGAATCCATTGCCCGTCACAGTAGGGCAATAAGAGAAAAGTTACGTTCTCTCAAAGGAATGAAATTCGAAACGCAACGAGTCATGTCTGAAGTTCTTCAACCTGTAACCGAACCATTGAAAGTAATAGCGAAAGCACACCAAGACAACAACGACGACGAAACTACAGATGATGCTAACGGATCTGATCTCGTGTCAAAGTATCTACACAAGGTTCGAACTGCCAGTTCGAGTGACATGGACAATACTTACGGCATACGTTACGAGGATAATGAGTATAAATTGGGTAACAAGACAGTTGTGTTTAAATCTGATGGTGTTCAGATAGGAACAGAAACGTATGAACCCACAGCAGGCTTATATGAATTATTATTTAAACGTTTACCTCGCAAGACATCGTACACAGATGATGATTTAGACGTGTATTCGCAAATCTTACAGAATACTCAAGTTTACAGACACGGTTATTCAAGAGATGGACGTTTAAGAGCAAATCGAGGGTTCAAGTATCGTCATATCATTCGTGACCTTGTTAGTAATCGAACTGGATTTGGTTTACGTTGGAAAGAACATGTACCGCAGAGAAAATTAGATTACGTCTACTGGAACGATCCGAATGAAATAATAAACAGATTAAGATTATTGGTTGCGTCGAGGGATGCAGGTAATTTGAATCACTCACCCGAGATAGAAGAAATTATTACAGAACTTAAAACATCAAAAATTATAGCATGATAAAACGTCGCATTGCAACCGAGTTACATGCACCAGCTAGAAGACGATTTTTACGTCGTAAGATCATAAGCAAAGGAATGAACGATTTAGTACAAATAGATCTTATGGACATGTCTAATTATGCAAGAGACAATAGGAATTATAAGTATATTCTTCTTGCATGCAATTTTTATTCCAAGATGGCTTATGCACGACCATTACGTGATAAAAGTGGTATTAACGTTTCGACTGCTATGGAGGAGATATTGAATGAAATGGAATCGTTTCCGAAGAATGTTCAATCTGATAAAGGAAGGGAGTTTTACAATAAACATTTCCGCGAACTAATGAATCGTAATAATATTAATCATTACAGTACATTCACACACGTTAAGGCTGCTGCAGTGGAACGTTTAATAAGAACGATCAAACTGATTTTGCATAAGGAATTTATTGTTCAAGGCTCATATCAATGGATAAACATACTACCTAGAATTATTCATACCTACAATAATACTTACCATCGAACGATTCGTATGAAGCCTGTAGAAGTTCGTGATAATTCTCTCCTGCTCAGCGTCTACAAATATGATAGAAGTCTGCGTGAGAAGCGAAGATCTAGGCTTCATCGTGTTGGTGACTACGTGAGGATTTCTAAGCATAAAGGTGTTATGGAGAAAGGTTATCTACCAAATTGGAGTGTTGAAGTCTTTAGGATACGTACAGTGCAAAGGACACATCCATTGACCTATCTCATCGAGGATCTGGAGGGTAAACTGATTGAAGGAGCATTCTACGGTTATGAATTACAGAAAACTCAATATCCAGACACGTATTTAGTTGAAAGGATCATCAGACGTCGTGGTGATAGGATTCTGGTGAAATGGTTAGGATTTCCTACCCGTGAATGGATTAATGAGGTGGACATTGTATAAATAAAAAACACACAACTCAATAAAGAAATATAATTTTAATGATATATTGTGTTTGATTTTTTTTGTTCACATTGATTCCTGACATCTTCTGTAACTGCTAATTCACATCTCCTTAACTTAAACATGATAATAACATTTTTATACTTTTTTAAAAATCTTCTGTAACTGCTAATTCACATCTCCTTAACTTAAACATGATAATAACATTTTTATACTTTAAAAAAAATCATACATGATTATAGTTGAATTAACATTTAATTGTAGAGATTTTAACATAACGTACATGCTAGTTCACATTGAGTATATATAAATTCACCTACCCTTAACGTAAACATGATAATTACAATTTGAAGTAATTAGTAATATACGTTAAACAAACATCATACATGATTATAGCTGAAATAAGAGCCTTTGTACATGCTAGTTCACATTGATATATATAAATCTCCCCTCACCCCTTAACGGAGACATGATAATAACATTTTGATATAATTAGTAAATATATTTTAATAAAAAATCATACATGATTATAGTTGAATTAACATTTCATTGATTTCTGCTATCTAACATTTCAAAACGACATGAATAGGAAAAAATATTCCTTCACCCCTAACATAAACATAAAAAAAGCAACACGTTATCTTTCAAATGAAGTAAATATGTTATTATCATGTAATTAGTAACACACTTTACAAATATACTTGAAACTCAATTATTTCGTTTTTTGAAATACAGTAATATGTTATTATCATGTGCCTAGTAATACCTTTTAACTCAGTTGTAACACACTTTACAATTATACTTGAAACTCAATTATTTTATTTTTTGAAATACAGTAATATGTTATTATCGTGGCCTAGTAATACCTTTTAACTCAGTTGAATCTATGCTTTATTGAGAAAAGAAAAAGAAATTTACACTTGACAATTTTCTATAGCATAATGTCCCCATGCTAATGTTGAAAATGAATTATTGGGAATGTATCGTTTTGTATCGATACCACTTAAAGCTATCTTATTAGATTCAATAGTATGAACATCATGTTTATAACTTCTGAAACATGTCTGCATGCTTCGATGTATAGTGTCAGGATGTGTAATACATGAGAGATATTGTTCAAAGGTTATGAATCTCATCGAATCTTTTGTTACACCTTTTGATTTTTTAATCACTTCAGTATCATATCGATAACTATATAATTTCGATTTCAGCCCTACATATTCAGTCATCACTCTACCGGCTAGCTCATCCTTGAATAATCCTGAAATTTTCTTATTTGCTAACGGAATACCATACACATTATCCATTGGATAATTAGATGTATCGAATAAATGTATATTGGTTTTAATAAATTCATATATATCGCAGCTAGATTCAAAGAGAAAAGCATCCGTGTCCGTATAGATTAAAGTTACATCTTTCAATTTTTTCTTCAGAATTTCATAATAAAAATCATACATTTTATCTTTGGATAGATCCAGGATTGCTTGTCCTATGTATATTGGCTTATTCATCAATATTTCATCTCTGACCAATTCTATACCTATTAAATTTTCATCAAAAATCACGTACCTTATACATGTCTGTCGAGCTAACAATTTACGCGCTCGTTTCCAGCTGGTAGCTAAATGAAATGAATTATAACGTTTTACATTCTCTATAAATTTTCCATAAACACAATTATTCATTAACTTCCATAGATTTTGACCAAATTTCGTCTTATCTTCAATACGTTTACGAACGTTGAGTTCAATGTAAGGATTTATCCAGTTAGATTGTTTGTAACCTATTACTCTATGTATACGCGATGGAATCAAACCAAGTTTAACACATTGTTGAAAATTGAGATAATGTAATACGTATTTATTTTTATCATTCAATGTTGTTAGCAATTTTGTATACTTATCACCTGGCGCGATTTCATTCAAAGGGCATAATGGCAAATCATTTTGTATATCATGAAGTTCCTGTGGATATTTAAAGTCTACTTCCAACACATATCCCACGTCAGAATCACTTGTAATAGACATAAAATCTATTGATTTAATTTCAGCATCAGTTAGCCACCTTATATCAGTGTATGGTAAGCTATTATTTTCCATTGTATAACTATATAGAGAATTGCAGTCAACGTACATTAAATAATTAGTTGGTTGAGTGTTATCATAGCTAGTCATGTATCTGTTATTCGCCTTTGCATACCGTTTGGACACAGTGCAAATTCCACCTCGTATTCCTTTTTCGAAGAAATCTAGCATAGTCTTATCTGTTAATAATGAAATATGTACACCAGTCGTTCTTAACATTGCATCATAGGCTAACCCGGGAAGTGTGTAATACTGACACGGGTCGAGTCCGTACAAACCGATACTTAATTCACGGAAGCGTTCAAACACGTCCGTTAGTATTAATGTATCGCACTTAAGATATATATTTAAATATTCACCCAGATTTTTAACATTGAATTCATTCCATACCGTTCTAGCATGACTATAATCCTCATCGCTTACATGATCAAACTGATGTTTGGATGGTAGACTATTCTCGTATAATTTTTCTATAGAATCCACATACGTGTACGGGAAGACACCTTTACGTTTCATCAGTTGTCTATGCAAAGGATTCGTGTACATATTATTGGTATAATGAAAATCATCTGCTTCTAACATATCCGAAAGGTTACTAAGTTTTGAATCCAAAAAACGATAGCTATCCAGAAATCTTAGATATATACTCATTCCATTCGAATTTGTATATCTTTTGCTAAAGGATAAGTAATTTTCAGAAGTTTGTGCAATACAGTTGATAGGTTCCGTATCGTAACCTAGTTTCTTTACTATGAAATGAGCATCGTATTTTGACAAGCAATGAAAGAATATTGGTATGAATCCTGGCATTTTCCTATTTAAATTGCAGTACTTATGAGCTGGGCCAACGTAACTTCCAGTCAAATGACAATGATCACGAACCTTTATACACGAGTTAAGAAATTCACGTTTGCATATGTGACATCGTGTTGCATTTTGATATTCTAGCTCATCCACATCTCTCATACTTATTTCAATTTTATTAGCATATATATTAATGACCTGATTTGCAATTAACGTTAATTCTTTAAGAAAATTTTCAATTGCATATGGACCTTCAAATGATTTGAAACGTGTTAAATTTTTATCATAACTACAGACCAAATGTAATGCAATTGCATACGCTTCATGTTTATGAATGCTACGTGTCCAGCTTTTACTCGATACATCTTGACACGAATCTACCTTACGTAAGATACATTCTATGTCTGCATAAACCACGAATGGAACTTTTAGACATTTCGAATATGCGTTAAATTCAACGAGATCAGTTTTACCAGCCTCGGGCATTCTGATAATTTGATTCATCATACACCTCTTTTTATGGCTATTTAAACGTGATTCTGATGTGAAATACAAGTTACAATTGTTACATAACCATTTTCGCCCATTATGTTTCGTTAGCTGCTTTCCTAGCAAACGTGACAAGTCTGTTATCAGACAATAATGTCTTTTATACATTAAAAGATTAACATGATGTGATTTTATCTCTCTTGGTTGATATAAGAGAATAATCGATTTATTTTCAACACCGTATATCGTTATTGAAATATTTGAATTTTGATTCTCGAATTTTTCTACATCTTTCAATGATACGGGGAATGTTATATTCTCAAAGTTAAATTCGTTACGAAAATCATATCTTTTATAGGAGGTGGGTCGATTCTTGTTACGTTCTACTGGGTATTTGGATGCTAACAGACAGTATGCAAAGCAATATTTATCAGTATTACGAATGTTAATAACAGCTCTCTTCGATTTTATAAAGTCGGGTAATTCAGTATACATCCCTGCATTCAATGAATCGTATTGTGTCACATATATTGTTAATTTCTCAATACTGTATAAAGCTTTTGAACTGGTACGCGATTCAAAATTATCCATATGATCTAGTATAGGTTGTACAATCTTCTCTTCATACCATATAGATTTATCTGTAGATTGCAATATCACCTCAAGTTTACTGTTAAAGTTAAATGTATGAATATTATCGCTCTCTTGTGATATTATGACATATTGACAGGATAAACAGGATCCTATCTTAAGACCTGATTTATACATGTTTAAGCCCTTATCAATTTCATTCAAAATTAAAGGTTTGCATTCTGCTAAGAATATAACGGGATCAAGTATATTAACACAGTTGTGAATTTCATAGGTACATAATCTGTTTTTGAATGCTGACTCACTGTGATTACATCGTAATCGTTCAGCCTGGGTCACGTTCGAACAGGTTTCCTCTTGCTGAATCGAGGGTTGTCCAGTGGCAGTATCGGAGCATCTTGTCGCCGTTTCTGAAAAATGCAATTACAACATTCGATTAACTTTACATACGGGAACATTGATTTACATGTATGTAAGGTGGTAACAGAAATAACATACATGTTAATAACTTTTACATGTATGAATCTCAGTTTTACGTAAACTCTATACTTTACGTAGAACGTAACATGCATGTAACTTTTACATATGAAAATAGTTACATAATGATTATGTATTTTTACAATTATTGCTATCATCACGTAACTACAATATTCAGATAGTATGTAACTGTTTTACGTAATGCTCTCTCCCTTACATAAATGATAAAAACACACAACGTAAACCATATAGATGTAAAATACCGTAACTGAACTACGATATTCACATGTACGTTTTACACATATAAATTAACGTTCTTTTTTCACCTACAACGTTACTTTTACGTGTAACAAACAAACGTAACTAACATGCATGTGAAATAACGTAACTGAACTACGATATTCACATGTACGTAATTATTACACATGAAAATTAACCCTACAACGTTCACTCTCAATTACTACTACTACATGACGTGCGATAATTAACACTTTAAGTTCTAATACAACATGTACGTACATGCAAGTAACTACATTCAATTACTAATACTACATGACGTGCGATAATTAACACTTTAAGTTCTAATACAACATGTACGATTTCACATTTACATGCAAGTAACTACATTATCACTTTTTTTTATGAAATTTTATTCAATAATTGTACTCACCTTTTGACGACATTACGGGCTGCTTAAAAAAGACAATTTATGTCGTTTGAAACCACTTTCTAGTGTTTCCTCGCCATGGTATTGGAGTATGCAGTCACCACGATTTAGTAGATCTTTCTGCGCTGCGGTCATGTGTTTGAATCTCTCCGGGAGGAAGACTTGGAATTCTGATGTTTCGACGACAACCCGTTCACCATATCTGGTCTTCACGGTTTTGACGGATCGAATGATGTGTTGAACGGACTGGTCTAATTCACGTAGTTTCTTTGTGGGAAGATGTGTTCCACCTTCAGCTAGTTGATTTAGCTGGAGCATCTCATGATCTGAAACAAACATATAAGCACAAACGAATCACTATTACTTCAACACTCTTCGTAAACAGAGATAAAAAATGAAATACAATATACAACTTTTCTATCTTACCTGTAGGATCCATATTTCCAGAGAATCGACTGCCTCCTAACACATCCGTGCCGGGGTATTTATTGAGAGAGGCTCCGCCTCCTCCTTCCGGGAGAGCTGTTACTGTCTACATATTACACTATGACTTTAAAGTTGTTGTGACTACGTTATGAGTTAAAACATATTACTAGTAACTTTATTATCATAGTTTAAACTTTATATAGGTTCATCATTTTTTACACCCCCTCCAACCGTATCTCTCCTTCCCAAACACCATGTTGCGTGCGCACACTAACTGTGATTCGTTCCCTACATCTTGGAGGGGGGGATATAATTACACATTTCTTTACACACACATACTTGTACAAAATGTATTTTTCTGAACATTTGATTTTTTTACATTTGGTATACTAACACATTCATAGTATTGTTTCATCATTCATACAAATATATAGATTCATTCGTTTAATTTTAAAATATATTCTTTTTTTTTCCTAACGTTATTTGACAAAGTTAGACTTCGCTACAGCAATAGGAATGTTTTGATCACCCCTGTCACCAGTCTGGAGAGATTAACTCTTTTTTTCTCTGACCTACATACCAAGGGGGATGACGTTCAGTGGAGTATTCGTAATACTGAGGGGAGATTTTCTAGACAATTTTTTTATATGGAGTGTGATACCTTGCCATGAATAGTTAGGATATCTACACTATAGACCCCTACTTGCGTATATATATTATCGTATTGATTGATCAGTTTTGTATTACTCATATCTACTTAAAGATGAGATACTTTTCTCTCGTTATCTTAATCATTTTTAAATAGATGGTTAGTGCTTTTATTTTATTTTCGATGTTATGTTCCACTTTTATCATGCTTAGAGGGAATATTCTTTTTAAGTTATCGTGCTTAGAGGGTGCGTTCCTTTATCATGAAACCCCTTTCAAACAGCTTTACATTTGCATTCTTATACTTTTCTCTCAATATTTTTTTATCATTCTTAAAGAGATGGGTAGTGCTTTTATTTTTATTTGCATTTGCTATGTACCACTTTTATCATGCTTAGAGGGGACATTTCTTTGTCATGCGACCCTCTCACATAGATTTACATTTCCATTCTTATACTTCATCAATGTGGAATAGATTTATATTTTCTCGTACCTCGATGTGGGAATGGAATTTAACCTTTTCTTAACCTTTACATCGCTCTTGGATACAATAGCTCAAGGAGAGATTCTGCATAGGGAACACCCCTTACCAGAATGTCTTATTACATTTATTTTCATAAATCTCTCCCAGTAAACATACCTAATCATTCTCTCGATATTCTTTTATCTAAAGAATAACGATACTACATCATATATCATACACTAAACGTAATAGATATCAAACCCTACACTCGATATTCATACATGAGAGTTCAAGCACAGTCATCGAAGAATTACTATCAATACATTTAATTCAAACATCCCCGGAACCCCCCCGTTACCCACACCGCCCCATCACAATATCGAACCCTAGACTTCGATATTCATACATGAGAGTTCAAGCACACACACACACACACATCGAAAAGAATACATGAGAGTTCAAGCACACACACACATCGAAAAGAATTCACATTTAATTCAAACATCCCCGGAACCCCCGTTACCACACACACACACACACACACACACACACACACAATCATCATCATCATCATCATCCCAACCCTCAAAAACATCTCACTGCACAGGGGAGAACGGCACTACGCCAACACTCCCCTTCTTTTACAACTCGATTTTCATATAGGAGAGTTCTAAATCAATGAGCATTCTACATCACTCATATATTAACACAGAGGAGAGTTCAACATCTTATCTACACTGTGCTGATTCTCTCAATTCTATACTACTCACATAGGAAGCACGTTTGCACAGTCTAAGCTAATTTCTGAGGACACGTGAAAGTTATTGCAACAGCGCTCTAACTTGGTGAACGTATTAAGAAGGACCACCCCATATGTTTAAGGGTGGAAAACCCTTATAATTGCTTACATGTGAGGAGGCGTGGTCAGAAGGGAAAGCTTTGATTTCGCTTGGGATGGAATGAACGAGGCTACTATAGTAGCTGCCATTTTATCCTGGTGAGAAAAGTGACTGTTAACTAAAAATGGGAAAGAAAACTGTAAAGGAGGATGTAAAATGGCAATTAATTGGTATGCTCAAGTGCGGCAAGTCATACAGAGATATTGCAACTCAATTGGGAATAAGTAAAACTTGTGTGGCACAGACAGTAAGGAAATATAAGAAAAGCGGCAGAGTTTCAGACATGAAACTGTGTTTGAAAGTCAAAGGAGGAGCAATGAAATATTAAAGACAAATGCAATGTAAATTTGGAGTTAAGGGTAGTAAATCTGTAATAATGTATTACGTTACGTGTCCTTAGAATAAAAGATTTGAACATTTTAATGGGTGTCTTTAAACTTTTGGTAGGAACTCTACTCACTCCTGCAATATTATTCGTACTATACTGGTCGCCAAACTAGAATGTGATTGACAGTAACCACATGGAAGAACGCTGCAAATAAATGGGAGGGGATGAGTACGTCATAACGGTTGTCATAGTAACGATTAAAATGACCAATTAGAGTCGACGTTTCCATGACAACGTTAGACGCTAAACCTTGGTTGCCGATATTCTAACACGTGCTTAGCATGACTTGCGGGCAAGCGAGTTACGCAAACGCTGCAGTAAATACAATACCTAGGTTTTTATTTCTCTTCTGATAACGGTGCATAAACAGAATGCTCTCACAGTTAGAGATCCTGTACTGACAAGTTACTTTGCATTTTATTTATGGCAATTTGCCTTGGTTTACGTGTGCCTAAGTCCGTGTATCTGAGCGCGTGTTGTGATCGTTTACAATTGTGTTTAATGAATGTTTAATTATGTCTAAGTATAGTGACAAGCGAAAACCTGAACGTGCTCTGGAACCAAATAAAACTGTATTTGGTAAATGTATTCCAATTAAAGGACAGACACGGGAAATAGTATGCTCTGTAAGAGAATACTTCGATGAGGAGAAATTGAAAGGTGAGTCTAGTATTCCATTCTCTAAGTGCTTGATAGGACTTCACGTGCTGTAGGTATCAGTAAGGGCATTAAGGTTAAGATTGGGAAAGGAAAGTATTTTAAAGAAGAAAGTTAGACATTGGGGTATAAATTAGAAACTCGGAAAAATTAAGTAAGCGGCATTTCCCCACTTCAATAAGCATCAAAATGTCACAAGTATGCATCTTTTGTTACGATGATCTTTACATTGATGTGTTCTTGCATGCTCTAGCGTTTGCATGTAGATCCACGACTGCACTATTGTCTTTGTTTACAACATTATAAATAATTAATAATAACAATAATAATAAAATACCCATTGCAGTCGCAACTGAATCAACCTCGCACGCATAATCCTATCGCGCTTTCCACGTGGCAGCAATAAGCGGCAACGTCGCCTCTCTCTCCGGACGAAATGTCAATCACTTTCTAGATTGGCGACCAGTATAATGCTTCTTCATCTATCTACTTCATGTTAATTGAGGTAAAAATTTGCAAAAATTATCTCAATATACAATCTTTTTAAAAGAATCCTTAAATACAAGAACGTGCCTATAGTAAAATATGCTTAAGATGCTTAAACAAATGCTAAACCTGTGTAAAAAAACTAATGTTAACCACTTGCTTTTAGCTTATACTTTTATATTATAATATCTATTTCCATTACAACTATTTAGATTTACAAAGCCAAAATATCAGAATGGGAAATTTTAGACGAAGTTTCTTTTAATCCCTTTTAAACTTTTGTTTAGAAGTGCACCATCGACACTCTTATTTTTACAAGAGCACCATGTAGTTATTGTTTGAATCAAATTAGAAGTGCTAGCAAGTTGCTATTTTAAAATACTCCACTTATTTTATTTCCTAAATATAGTAATACACTGAATGTTTTAGAGCCGGAACTGGAAATGGTGCAAACACTAAACAGTAAAATTGAATTTAATAATTTCCCCCCCCCCTAAGAAACAGATCATTTCTGACATATGTTGTTGTGATGAGATCAGATATGGCCTTGTTTTTACATAGTCCCTCTGCTTTCAGCATATTGCATACTTTCACTTTAAGGCACATATAAATAAAACGTAAAGCCACCGTAATATGCCGTTGTAACCTTAATAATAAAATAACATAGTTCTGCAAAATTAAGTAATAAACACTTGAAAACACTCTAAGCTCATTTTCGGACCCATTCTCTGCTGCTCTGGGTTGTATTTCTGTCGTTCGCTACTGCCTTCCTATAGTTTCCCTTATAAAGTCCTGGCAGTATTCTGCAAGCATATTGGGTTTCCACCATCCTTAATACCATTTCTCCACCTGGAAAATGTTTTGGTGGAAACTTTCCTTGTGTTCATGATTCGCTTTTTCAAGATTTTCTGGAAAAAAGACCAAATGAGAATGCAGGAAATTAATTTTTAATAAAAAAGGTTGCAACCTAGATTTCTATGGGCTTGTAGAAATTTGACGAATTGTCTACAATTGTGCCCTCTAATATTACCTAAAACTGTTCATAAATGTTCTTTAATGACATCCATGCTTGAAGTTACACGTAATTCAATTGGTTTTCAAATAGCTGATCTTTCATTAGTTCTGATAGGATCTAACACAAAATAAACAATGGTTCCTTCAGCCTGAAAGCACTGGTTCTCTTCTGTGTGCTTTAAACTTGCTCCAGATTGATCCAAAGAAAGAATTGATCCAATGCCTTAAAAAGTTTCATCGTGAGGCCTAATTTTATATGAAGTAGATGCAAAAACAAATTGATATATAAACCACTGATTCAGGTGAGACATTCTTTTCTCTAATTACAGAATTCTTCCGGGAGGTCTTCTTTATGTCATAATTTTGGACTTGGCGTGGCTACCCAGTTGTGCAAAAAGCAGCTATGTCTCGTATAGCCACTTTGAGAATCTAATAGTATTTCACTCGGATCAGCTACTCTAAAAGTTAGGTATCTCATTGTATATGAGAACTTCTAGTGGTTTACCGAAAAAATACGAGTCAGTTGGAGAATTTATCATGCTGCCATATTGCCATGGTAGCCCAATGGTTAGGAACAACCGGAAGGAGACCGGTAAGTCCATGTTTCAAATCCTGGCTATGGCAATGAATTTTTCAGTCTGACTCTACCTACCCAAACCATGCCCTACACACGACTAATATACAAGGACAATTAATTTTATTATCTTTACTTTAACCCCTGTTGTTTTATCCCTACAAAAATAGCAGTCATTAATAGTATTAGTTGGTTCCCTCTACAATATCGAAATTACAAAAAGAATAGAAAATTTACATTTATTGGAAATTAATTTCAATAAATGCGAGTCAGCTGTACAATTTAATAACATGCTGGCACGGTATTACGGTAGCTCAATGGTTAGAACAACCGGACGGAGACCGCAAGATCCGTGGGTCAAATCCCAGCTATGCCATTGAAGTTTTCAGCTAGTCTTTACCTTTACAAACTCATTTATTCCTTTAACTGCCCTCTTAACTAATTCACATAATTACTGCAAACCATATAGGAAGCTCAGCTGCGCTCTTGATTATCAAGTTTAACAACAAAATATAATGCATAGGACGTTTCTATTGGTCGGATTGTTTATATTTAATTGTATGTTCACCGAACACATAGCAAAAATTATCCGAATGATTAATAGATATTTGAGCCCATTTCTGTGTGTGCGCATTTTCGAGCACCATAACTCGAAAACGAAAGTTTGGCTAAATACTAAACTTGGCATTAAAGTTCAGAATCTTTCAAGGATGTAACACGAAGATTTTCACAAACCTCCCTCTGACCTTTACATGGAACTTTTTTTCGAAACATTTTATTTTCTAAAAGATGACTATAAAGGACTTGTTTAAAATGCCATCTATTTTTATAGTTTCATGAGAAATGAAATGTAGATATGGAATTTTCTGGAGCCCTCGGATGTCCTATTCCTGCTGAATGACTTTTGCATAACTGGTAGGTAAGTCGTTAAGAGAAAGATAAAATCGTTCTTATGCCAAATTTGCTGTTGCAGAGTAAACCACTCCAAGGGATACTGGTTATTGATATGGATTTCTAAATACTAATACTGTTCTCAACCAGGACGCTTTATTGATTTTTTCCTTCTGGTCAGTTAAAGAAAACCTAATTTAAAAACCATCACATAGCGACCAGGTTTTAACAAAAGTAACTATGGTTTGAAAGCTACTAAATTCTCGAATATCATTGTATTTATGTACCTACCGGAAAGTACTTAATAATAAAATTTCTGCAAACTTTTATCTCAATTAACGTGAAATAGGAGAATGCATGCTTCTAAGAGTAGTTTCAACAAGAGTAAGAAAATAAAGGCATTTGAGTGAAACACATCAGACTTTAAAATATAGGGGTTTGTAGAGATTGTTATGATATTTGATACTTCTCATGGAATATATCTAAAGAAAATAGGAAAACATTTACAAATGGAATTATAAAGTATTTTTGAGAGTTAATGTCCAAAATAAAGTAATTAAACCTTAACAATAGGATTCACAAATTTAATAACTTGATAACATAACATTAAATATACATAGTATCACCGTAGGAGGAATCGAAATATGTTTAAATTACAACTTTTAAAGTCTGTTTAGTTAACTCGTGTGCACGTCGGCCGACTCCTTTGATGAACCCTTATAATCGTTTTACAACCCCGGCCCTCCTTCTCCCAGACCTTTCTGCAAGGTTGCCACCTTTCCCAATACGTCATGGGTATCGTACGAGGTTTCGCATAAATAAATTATCTTATGTCCATTACTGCGAAACTTCCTTAGTTTTGACACACACGCACACACACACACACACACACACACACACACACACACACACACACACACACACACACACACACACACACACACACACACACACACACACACACACACACACACACACACACACACACACACACACACACACACACACACACACACACACACACACACACACACACACACACACACACACACACACACACACACACACACACACACACACACACACACACACACACACACACACACACACACACACACACACACACACACACACACACACACACACACACACACACACACACACACACACACACACACACACACACACACACACACACACACACACACACACACACACACACACACACACACACACACACACACACACACACACACACACACACACACACACACACACACACACACACACACACACACACACACACACACACACACACACACACACACACACACACACACACACACACACACACACACACACACACACACACACACACACACACACACACACACACACACACACACACACACACACACACACACACACACACACACATAGTATAGTACGGCAAAACTTCCTTAGTTTTGACAAATTTATATATATCGCCAAGCTAAAATTCTATTAGATTTCATAATAACCCTTATCTTATGCAAAGTGTGGTATTTGAAGCCCAGCTCCTTTAGCAGGCCGCGCAAAGAGATCACAAATATCTTACAAATGTGCAACCAATTCGTCTAAGGTGGGCGCTTTTCCTTGTGCATGGAATCTATAAATTTCTCGGCGAATTAAATCGCATGTGAAATTATCTACTTTAGAGAAACGTTTCCTTTTGTTTTCACACTTGATCGGCGTCTTTGGTATTCCTTTCGTCACAATATTTCTTACTGTATTTCTGTGAATACCCAGAATTTATCATCAGGTTCATTGCACGACCCCTTACCAAGATTATTTCTCAGCACATATTTATATATGTTCAAAACAAGCGCTTGAATTTTCTTAGAAGGAGTTCCCGTTATAACTTTGTTTTTTTGAGGCTTTTCCGGTAATATAACTCGGCCCAGTTATTCACACTATTGTCATCACTTTGATTATGTTCACTTGACTGAAAGTAATCTATTACTGCATTTGCATTTACCACTCCATTTCCCTCCCACGGTCTTCACATCGTGACACACAACGAATTTCTGTACGTAATGAAACAGATCAACTGGAAGTTGGAACTTTGGCAACTGAGACTCCACGTGGAGTAAACATGCGACTGTTACTTTCAGAAAATCAAGGTTGCTATTGGTCCTCAACGACAGTGTTCCATTTCTGAAGTGTAGAAATAGATTTATGACGGTCATTAGTGGGCGGGAGAGTAGTTTCCTTTGAGTCCGAACTGCACACCCGTTGACTAGACAGACTTTAATATTGCAAATAAGTTATATCTTCATTATCATTAAAACATTTTAGAAAGAAACCTCTTCCAATGTCTTGAAAGCAACCACACTTCCTATGAATTTTTCAACCCTTTGACGAACTTCATGCCTTATTGTGTGAACCCCTCAAAATGATTCAGAGTCGTTACAGCTAATAGAACAACTTGACGTTTACAAATATATATAATAAATGTATTCATCTGCCATAAGTTTTTCTCATTTTCATAAATTTGAAAGATTGTCTATTTTTGTTGTGATTGTTGATACAGTTCGTGTAAAGTCTGAATATTCGATGCTGCAAATATTTACACGTATTGAGCAAGTTCCTGTTGTATAACTACATTTTCTGATACCATACCTTTTTATGTAACTATACTTGGATGTGTACAAGTGTTGTTAATGCTGCTACCCACAACTGCGGGTACTAGTAATAGAAAAACGTAATTTAGTTTTACATTATCGTTGTATTAATCTTTTTTCTTCTGTAGTTAATTGTTTTCCTTTTAAGAGCCAATTGTGTCATAAATATTCCTTACGTTCCCTTACAGCCCAGTGCAGGTGTTCAGCTCTAATGGTAGTGATAATAACTAACGATAAGAACCTTTATGTAAGGCTTAACAGCTTAGGGGCATACTAAAGAGAAATGGATGAGATCTATAAAATGCGTCACAATAATAGATTTCATCTCTAACAACAATGGTGCCCATTCTTTATGATGAAGTTCTCCTTTTCTGGCTTATCTCAAGTTACATTCAGATGAAGTAAAAGAAAATAATTTGTTTGTGTTTGTGCATTTATGACGTTATGGAATTGTGGATAAATTGTCTTTTTTTGTTATAATGCGCCTTTAACATCCAAGATCAAATCGTCGGTTTTGACCCTGAAAACAATTGCTCACCGGCAGTGATGTTAATTTGTTTATCTTTGGTTGGGTTGTTGCGGCTGTTTCTGAAAACAGACACGTTCTAAAAAGAAGTGTAAATACGTATTATCACGTCAACAGGCATAAAAGTATCGGCACAAATTAGGAAACAGACGGCGGATAATGTTTCACGAGCTTGCATAAGCAGTAACAATAGTACGGCTAGTGTACACAGAAAGGCCGGCAAATGAAGATAACGGACTCGCCGGCACGTTTGGAAGGTTCCAGATGTGTGTGTAGTGTTTAACGCCCGCTTTTACTACATACGGCACCGCAGGCGGTGACACTGATGATAAATGAGATGAAGATGGAGCACCGGTGGAATAAGATGGCGGGGGAAACCGGAGGTACCGGAGGTACCAGCGCCGTGTTGTCCACCAAAAATCTCACTTTTCGGTCACCTGGGATCGAACCCGGGCCGCCTTGGTGAGAGCAAAGCGGTCTAACCACTGAGCCATGGCGCGGCCTGCAAGGTTCCAGAGATTTCTCGATTGACAGAGAATAGTTGTTTTCCCTATTTTCTCGAGAAGTCTCTCGATCATGAATGTGATATATAAGCGATTGTGACACGCCAGCAGGACAGTTTTTGTGAAACAGAGTAAGCAGAGAACATCTGAGAGTGTTGTTGTTGTTGTTGTTGAAAAGACAGCTGTGTAGCAAGAGTGTTGTTGTAACGAGAGCTAATATGTCACGGTTTGTTATTGTCATCGACCTTGGAAGATTGTGTTATTATGTGATGTAATGTTGTTACGTGAGAATAGAACAGTGTATCTCTATGGGAATATATGAGATTTTTAATTTCTGCAACTCGGCCTTTTAATTCCACGAACCCACAAAGTCACAACATACTTTACTACCGAGGTTCACACCCCCGCAGAAACACATCTTCTCTTGCATTACCTAGTTTCCAAGAAAGCCCCTGTACACGTTCAAATTCATAAACCAATTTTAAGAATCCTGCTCACAAATCTCCTTTTTTCTTTGCTTTCTTATTTAATGTCCCTCTGAATTTATTTCAATGTCCCTTTTCATGAAGACATACCAAAATTATGCTGCATAAACTTGGAATCCTCCATCCGAATTTCCAAGTTAACTTCCAATCAGCCTCCTATTATCTCCGAGGTATGCGATAAAAAAAGCAGAACTTTTCTTCTTGCATTCTCCATGTTACCTTTCTTTCAGCTTTGCTTAAGAATCCAACATTCAACTATCATCAGCTGTTACGAGTTACAGAACACATTGTTCATATCTTAGGGAGTTAATACACTGCAGTAGAATTTCTGGACTTCACTGAAGTTATGGCAAGTTTTGGCATCAAGACTTCTCTACAAACTGTGTCATGAAAAGCAGGCAAGCCAAAAACTGCCCTTTATTAACAAACTTTAAATACACTGGAACTCGTATATCAACAGCTTTAGTTTAACAAGCAGAAAATGACAAAGTACTGAGCACTGTGACATTATTCTAACAAGTACACGTTACATTTCGTTACAACGATGTATTATAAACGTCCTAACAAAGGAACAAGGTCTGGGATAGAAACTGCAAGAGCTTTCTTTCCGGCAACATCCCTCCCACCCAGTGGCGGCTGGTGGGTTAAATTATTGGTGGTGCACAAATGAAAAATAAAATACAGAGTAGTAATGATTCACATAGTTATCGATAACTTTTGCGTTGAAGTCGCTGATCTTCATAACAAAATCTCTCTCAATTGAAAGCATTGCTAATGCTGTCAATCGGTCCTGTGACATTGTGTTCCTAAGGAAAGTTTTTATTCTTTTTAAAGTTGAGAAACAGCATTCTGCTTCAGCGGCAGACATTGGCATAGTTAACAGTACTCGGGGGAGTTTGACATATTCGCTAAATGTAGTACATAAATTGTTTTCCTTATTGAAGTCCATCAAGCACAAAGCGCCGGACATTCCACGAAATTCCTCTCGACTGTAAATTACAGTCAGTTCTCTACGAATTTTTGTTCCAATGATAAAAGGATAGAACCTTATTGTTTCTCTAAGGGAATCCTCTGGAAATGTCTTAGAAATTTTCTTGATGAAACAAAGTTGAGGCTACCAGATGTCCCGTGAAGCTAAATCAGTCGTTTGCTTCTCTAAGAATGTCACATACTTCAAGAGCTTCTCTTCTTTTCACATCATGATCTTCTATTCTTCTCCTCTTAATTGCAGTTTCTTCGTGTTCCTCGATATCCACGCTATTTCTTACCTTTTGCACTTCCCTTTTAAATGCGTTTAGCTGGGCGATGGCAAATGTTGCATTGCAGTCTCGTTTCTGCAGCTGATTGTACAAAATGTCCACATGTGGCATGATCTTGTAGAAGAAAGACAGCCAGAATACAAAATTATAATCTTTCAAAGTGGCCATAAACCCAGAAGCCTGAACAAGTGTGGCGTTGTTGTTTAACAGAGCTCTCTTCTGAATAACCTCCATGCATTTAATTAAATTCTCCCTGTGTTCGAAAAGCAGAGCACACAGAAGCTAAGCCTGAAGGTCACGCTATAGCCGTTGCTAAGAGTAGGAGGAGCTAGGTTTATAAACCTCCATTTAAGCAATGTATAAGAAGCCACTCCCATCTCTTCACCTTCCCGCAACCCCCTCAGAGAGCCTACATTTGGGCGAAATCTTAGGTTAACTCTTCACTGCAAACCTGCAGCTCCTACAGCTAATCACCGTTTATTTCGACTTCTGCGGTCATGGGCAGCTACAGACGATAAGCGTAATTGAAACATATTTGTATATAAAACAATGCAAACAAGTACAGCTTTAATGTGCCAAATGCACCTGTTGTATATTCAGAATCAGCGGGTGTAGCGCAAACCTGCAACCTTATAGAGGAACCGCCCCTGCTCCCACCTCATAAGACATTCGGCATTACATGTGTCCTAATTTTGAAATGGCCGAACTAAACTATATCACTACAACGACGTAACGCTTTGTTAACTCCAAGATAATTAACTAACAAAAATCCTGCATTAAATTATAATGAAACAACACAATTTAATAAACTCTGAAATAATCAGCTGATTAAATAATCACACTCCCGGTAACTGCACTTTAAAAGAACTCATTCAAATGCACCGCTTCGTTGTCCACCAGTCAGAAGATCGACATATAATAATCAGTACTTTCGCGTCTGCGCACATCTTGTAACACTACCTGCCACAGACTGATGAAAGCGCAAGTATCCTCTCGCATGTAAATGGAACAACAGGTAGCGCGAGTTTAGAAATTTAAAAAGTATCGGACTTGAGTGACAGTGACATACAAGTTACCCCTCTAAGCTAATATGATGCGACTGTCTTATTGTCACAAAAATAAAGAAACATGTACGAAAATGTTATGCCTAATTCCTGTATTGGAGAAAATAAAAAAGCATAACTGTATTGCTGGTGTACTTCGAAGAATTGTAAAGCATGAAGCCGTCGAGCTTGTGGATTCGGTACTTTCTGAAATTAACACTCAACATTAAGCACCAAATTGACTTATCTAAGCGCTCAAAATTGAAGCTTGCTAAAACACTAGAGTAAAACTGTGTATATCACTTAGGTGTTTGAAATAAATAAATTACTCTATTCTTTGTAGAAAATTAGTGTTGCTTTTGTTATTTGTGCTTAATAACAAAGGATACACAAAAAGTTCATATAAAATTTTCTCCGTTGTGTTTAAAGAGAAATTCTTTAATCTACCTGAACTTCAGAATTATATTGTAATACATTTAAAAATGAATAAAACTTTTTAAATTGACGTTATCAAGTTTGCAATGATCACACACGTTTTCATTTTAAGTGAATTTCTTGAATCTGTCAAATGAGAGACAATCGACTAGTTGAATCACAACACTCTTTCCAGTTGTGCAGACGAAGCTACAACGCTCATTAATGTCTTAGTAAAAGCTAATAGTTTGGAATGTCATCTATTAGACAGGAACAGAATGTCTCGTGGGGTAAACCCCTTACTCAGAAGTGTAGAAAATATTCCTGCTTTTTCTGATAAGGTTGAAAGTTGTCAGAACTTCCAACATCCAGTGTTTCCAATATAAATTCTATCCATATTGAAATTAACATAAGAGATTTCTTCCGGGCTTTGGAGCTTAACTCCATCAGACCACGGCTCCAAATCCCGGAAGAAATCTCTTATGTTAATTCTGACTCCGGCCGTGAAAGCTTCCGAACACTCATATTGAAATTCTTTGCCTAGCATTATAGGTGAGTTATATTTGTTGCCAGGATTTGTGTCGATATTAGTGATGCCAGTAATAATGTTGCTTCTACTTCTAGTGTCGCTGGTGGGACAGCAGATGAAGCAAGAGTAAAAGGAAGCAAGCTACTTTCAGGAACCCTCAGTAAACAGTCCCAGCAATTAATATGTAATGTTTATAAGTATATGGAAGCCAATAAAATAGGAAAGGGATCTATTACTGAAACTGCTAAAGCAGTAAGCTTAATCAGACTTCCTATTACGCCAAAAAAAGGTCACCAGGGAACCAAAGTTAGGTAAGGTTGATAATTTCACCTGCGACATAGTTCGTAGGAAGGTGTACAGATTTTATAAAGAAGGGCAATCACCAACAGTTTTGGAATTGCTGCATAAACTTCAAACCGTGTGCGATCTTCCTTACAAAAAGGATTCACTTAGGCAGTTGTTAGTGAAGTTAGGTTTCCGCTTTCGCACGTTAAATAACAGGCGTGTGATCATGGAATCAGTAAGGATTGTGGCATGGAGATACAAGTAATTGAGCAGGCTAAACTATTTAAGGCAGGAAGGGTATCGTATAATTTATTTAGACGAGTCTTGGTACGATACTCATGTTGTAAGAAAAGGTTGGGATGACGGCAGTTGCTCTTGCTGCTTTCCAGCCCCTGTGTCACGTGGAAAAAAATAATGATTCTGCATACAGGTGGTAGCCAGGGTTGGATTGAGGGCTGCTTATATTTGTCCTCCAAAAGTATTCGGGAATCCTTGGCCGATTCTCATCACGAGATGAATGCCGAAATATTTGAAACTTGGTTTAGGAACAAACTTTTGGAAAACATTCCTCCTAAGTGTGTGATTGTCTTAGAGTTGTCTTAGATTGTCTTATCGTTCACGGCTAAAGATAAAAACATAATTTAGAAATATCCAGTCCAGTTCCTGTAAAAGCCGTGCTTTTGGAGAAAATTCGAGAAGCCAATATACAAAAAGTGTATGTAATAGACGAAATAGCAAAAGATCGTGGTCATGAAGTTCTCAGGCTACCGCCATATCACTGTTGTCTCAATCCGATTGAGTTGATATGGGCACGCCTTAAACATGCCGTAAGAAAGCGGAATGTAACTCCTTCTATAAGTGACAGTGTGTGCAAAGTGTTGAGAGAATGTGTACTAAATATAGATTCGAGTGTATGGGAAAGATGTGTTCAGCACACCATGCAACAAGAATGAAAATTTCAACTGCGGGATGTTTCACACGACAATGCTTCGTTCGTTATACACGTGAGTGAAAGTGGCAGTGACAGCGAGGAAGGCAAAGACAGGGCGTAATGTAAGTAGAAAATATAGTTTGAAATTATTAGCATAGTGCAGTTGCACCAAAGAACCTTGCTATCTTATTGTTACTTGGTAAATATTCTAAGAAATAAATGTCAATGCTTGCAATACTGACAACTTGGAGAAAACGCGACAACGTTGTTTTCTCCATAGCGTGCGGGTCGACACATCTTATCTCTGCGTAACTGAATATCTAAATCTTATCGCATCATTTGACGACGCCATGGTAACCGAATAACCGTTCCACCAGCGCAACAATAACCGAACAGAGAGTAACAGTACAGCCGACAAATATCTCGTGTGTGCTGATTAAGGTGTTTATGTTTAGCTCGTCGCTGGTCTCAGGTTTAAAACAGTAAACACAGGATGTGAGCTGAGCTGAGCTGAGCATTTGGGGTGTTACTGGACACCCGACTTACTTGGAACGCCCACATCTGTCGGTCTGTTACGCTTGCGTTTGCCCGGCTATCAAAACTGTACCCTCTACTCAACAGGCGCACTTCACTTGGTTATGAATCCTCCCTGCTTCTTTACACATCTCTAGTCCGTCCTATTTTTACCTATGCAGCTCCAGTCTGGGGTGGCACCTGTAAGACTAATCTCCGCCGACTGCAGGTACTACAAAACAGGGTGCTTCGTACAGTTACAAACGCTCCATGGTTCATCCGAAACCAGCAGCTTCATCATGAGTTTGGTCTTTTACCCGTTCACCAATACATCCGACGCCTGGCACGTCCATTCTTTTACCATCTCCAGGAGGTCCCTGGAGCTGTTACGTACCGTCTCGGCTGTCGCACTCGCCAGCCAACTCGCCTGAAGCGCAGACTGCCCCAAGATCTTCTCCTGAGTGACGTCTCCAGCACAGACTCAGACACGTGATTACTACCATAAGACTTTAAGTTCTCAATTTGTGTTACAGTTATCCTCCATATTTAGTTAGAGGAGTCGTTCATGGCTACCTCCATTGTTATGTGTCCTGTTCCTATGTATCTTATAACAAACATCTGTAAAGCATAATTGCTGATCGATGGATAAAATAAAATAAAAAAAAAAGTTAAAAAAAGCGTGTTATCGTGGTATTTATTGATGACTTCGCTTATTATACCATATTTTGTGTTTATGCAGTACTCAGCACATCCGGGAATACACGGATATATCACGGATATAATATCACATATGATGAATCTCTCATTAGGAAATGCCTTGCTTGGGAAAATAAAAGGTTAGGAGAGAGTGCTATGTATTCTTAAGCAATTATGTTGTTTAAATTTACCAAATATGTAAAAAGTAGGAGACTTAGAAGTTTTTTTTTTTTTCATTTTTGAAAGTAGAGCAGTAGATTTCTAAAAAAGCAGGAAATCTCCTCCTAAATCAGTAAGCAGACCTGCCAACACTGCCCAGGACAAGGAGGCAAGCTAGAGGAATGTGCAACGTAATCACTTTTGCTGTCTCCTCGGGGTGTATGCACGATTTCCGAGTACGACAAGGATGGAAGGTTCGTTTAAAATACACAAGTGTTGTCACATAACTCACCCATACATACAGACGCGCATATTATCTTGAGCGCTGGATTTACGGTGTGGTGCGGGCAGAGGGGAAGAAGCAAAAACTAACGCTCTTTCGTTTCTGCAGCGTGGTCAACCTTAAAAAACACAATTCAGCAAAATAGCGTGTAAGATATCACAAGTAACATTGCATCCTCTGAAAACATTCCTTAGTTTTGCCCACGCCAGCTCAATTGCATTCAGATCACAGTTATACTGAGGTAGACGAATAATGTGTCCCCTTTCGAGAGTCATAACATTCACAAATGTTCATACAATCATTTTCAAGTAAGTGCTGATGTACATTGCCACCAAACTCGTAACAAGGATAAACTGGCAATTCGAGCGCACCAAACGAGCCTTTATGAAGGAAGCTTTAACTACAAACGGATAATGTCATACAATAAACTTACAAATTCATTTAAACAAGCTGTATAATTAAAACACTTTAAGAATAAGGTTAAGAAATGTTTGCATGCACACTGTTTTTATACGGTTAATGAATTTTTAGAAATATAACCATGCAAATGAGCACGGGGCGCATAGTACATTCACAAACCTGTAATATTTATATTTTGACATTTCTTATAGTAAATTAGTCTATGCAAATACCACATGAAACGATAGAAAAGCTGCTTACTGTGTATATTTTATGTAATCAATTTTACTTTATGTATATACTGATTTATACATTTTAACATGTCTCATAACATGTATATGTTGCCAAGGACGAACTAAAATTCTAATTCTAATTCTAACATACGATTGTTGTAAACTGGTCAGCTAATTACCTCGAAATTGATCAAAACGAAATATGGCGGGCATGATAAAGCTTAGCGTATTAGAATAAGAATAAGAAAGGCCAATTCGGTCTACTATCAGATTAATAATACTATTGTGGGAAAAAGGAAATAACAAAAGGTACAAAATTATAGTATTTAAAACAATAATACTACCAATTCTATTATATGGAGCAGAGAGGTGGACTCTCCTACAGAAACAAGAAAGCAAAATAACAGCTACGGAAATGAGATATTTAAGACGAGCTGTGGGGAAGACAAGAAGAGATATGATTAGAAATGTAACAATAAGGGAAGAGTTGTGTACACACTCCGTTAAAGAAATATTGGAAAAAAGACAACTTAAATGGTATGGACATGTACTCCGCATGTCAGAAGAAAGAAAACCCAAACAATATTTAGAAGCAAGACCAGAAGGTAAAAGAATTAGGGGAAGGCCACGCATGTTGTATCAGGAATACATTGAGAAGTTGGGGAAGGATAGAGGGAAAAAAACCATGACAGAAATGAAGAGAATGATAATGGACCGAGAAAAGTGGAGGAAATGGGTAGAAGAGGCTTGTACTCCACGCTTAACAGCACAAAGGAGTTAGAGAAAGAAGAAGTAGAAGAAGAAGAAGAAGAAGAAGAATAAGAAGAAGAAGAAGAAGAAGATTGCTTCAATATTTTACCATGGTTTCTCAAATGTAACTAGGAAAGTAACAATATTTAATAAATATGAGTTTAAGCACATTTAAGGTAGAAAGAAAATCTTTATGAATTTATGATAAATACTTCATTTGAAATTTCCAGCTTTGTTAATTCTGACCAGTTAAGTTAAAATCTTATTTTTTTGTTTATTCAACACAAATTTCTACCGCTTCGTTGAACAATTTTATTCTATCGCTACCTATGGTAGAGAAGCTATTGTATTCAAACAAAACATTCAATATCAAAGTTTACACTTTCCTAAACCCGCGAATAAAAAGAAACATAATTAGAAGAAATTTCGTGTGCGCGCTTATGTTCTAGCCCAAAAATGAAAACCAAAGGTGGTTTTTGAGTACAGTTAGCTTCCAAGGATGCAAAGTGAAGCTTTTATACAAAAGTCATGTGTACATCACATAATGACCAAAACATTTGACTGTCACTTAAAATCTACTGTATTCCTTTGTAACTAAAATAATATAATGTTTATCTTGAAGTAGATAGAGCAATATAGATATTTTTGTCTTATTTTTTCAATAATGGCTAACATTTTCTTTACATTACTATGTATTTTTAAGATATATGAGCAACCAGTAAAACCATATCTGAGCCTTTAGAATAAATGTGTAGATAAATGTCCTGCGCCGTGACGTAGCGGGCTAAGGCAGCATGCCTTGGTCCCTGGACACGGAAAGTGGCCCGGGTTCGATCCCACCCATGGGATGCAGAGTTTAGGACCCATGCCCACTCAGCATCGTGAGGAAAGTACAGTCCAGCAACGCAAAGCAGGTCCCTGTAAGGTATGTGCTGTCTTCCACAGTGGGACAAGGACAGCGAATGTGTGTGGCACAGAACGCCTGCTACAAAAGGAGCAGACCGTTAAAACCATGCGTCCTATTCACCCTGTACACTAAAACCGAGAAGATTCATTCACAAAAGTAGAAGCCGTCACAATGCTTTTGAATGGTCTGTAACTGTACTGACATGGGGTGTCATAAATCTGTCCAGGGAGGGTATGGGAACCTTCGCCAACCCCCTGCTTCTCAGGCGTCGGAAACTATCTCTCCTGTGGAGGACAGTAACTGAACTGGCATGGGGTGTCATAAACCTGTCCAGGGAGGGTATGGGAACCTTCACAAACCCCCTGCTTCTCAGGCGTCGGAGACTACCTCTCCTGTGGAGGACAGTAACTGAACTGACATGGGGTGTCAAAACTGTCCAGGGAGCGTGTGGGAACCTTCGCCAACCCCCCTGCTTCTCAGGCATCGGAGACTATCTCTCCTGTGGAGGACAGTAACTGAACTGGCATGGGGTGTCATAAACCTGTCTAGGGAGGGTATGGGAACCTTCGCCAACCCCCTGCTTCTCAGGCGTCGGAGACTATCTCTCCTGTGGAGGACAGTAACTGAACTGGCATGGGGTGTCATAAACCTGTCCAGGGAGGGTATGGGAACCTTCGCCAACCCCCCTGCTTCTCAGGCGTCAGAGACTGAACTGACATGGGGTGTCATAAACCTGTCCAGGGAGGGTATGGGAACCTTCGCCAACCCCCTGCTTCTCAGGCATCGGAGACTATCTCTCCTGTGGAGGACAGTAACTGAACTGGCATGGTATGTCATAAACCTGTCCAGGGAGCGTGTGGGAACCTTCGCCAACCCCCCTGCTTCTCAGGCATCGGAGACTATCTCTCCTGTGGAGGACAGTAACTGAACTGGCATGGTATGTCATAAACCTGTCCAGGGAGCGTGTGGGAACCTTCGCCAACCTCCCTGCGTCTCAGGCGTCGGAGACTATCTCTCCTGTGGAGGACAATAACTGAACTGGCATGGGGTGTCATAAACCTGTCCAGGGAGTGTGTGAGAACCTTCGCCAACCTCCCTGCGTCTCAGGCGTCGGAGACTATCTCTCCTGTGGAGGACAGTAACTGAACTGGCATGGGGTGTCATAAACCTGTCCAGGGAGTGTGTGAGAACCTTCGCCAACCTCCCTGCGTCTCAGGCGTCGGAGACTATCTCTCATGTGGAGGACAGTAACTGAACTGGCATGGGGTGTCATAAACCTGTCCACGGAGTGTGTGAGAACCTTTTCAATCCCTCTGCGTCTCAGGCGTCGGAGACTTTCTCTCCTGTGGAGGAGTATATGTAGCTTACGCTAGGTAAGCGGCCCTGGTCACGAAAACCAACGTTCCGGCTGGGGATGCCGAGATGCTGACCACATTTCCTCCCCGTATCGGTTGGATGATCGTCCACCTCTGCCATGCATAAGTGGGCGTGAGGCCGGCAGTCGGGTTGGCAGGCCTTGGCCCTCTTAGGGCTCTCCTGCCAGTGGTTAACTTTTAAAGATAAATAAAATGAGTGAAATGATGCTCAAATGAGCTAAGTGTCCATAAAGCTTAAGGTTACCCAACATTTATGGTTCAGGCTAAAGGGAAACCCCGAAGAAAACCTTATTCAAATAACTCACCCTGACCGAGATGCCTACAGACACAGTGAGAGAGAGGGAGAGAGAGCGAGAGAGAGAGAACGGTTTAACTAAAAAACGAAAAGTCGTTTAAATACTAAATTTGGTATTTAAGTTCAGCATTATCCAAGGATGTGAAACTAAGATTTTCAAGAAAATCCTCCCACCCACAGAACAACGACTTAAATGCAACATTTTTCTAACATTTTAATTTTTTTTAAAAAACATAACTTACAATTTCGATTAAAAATCATACGTTTAAGTTATTTTCAGCCTTCTGTACCACCCATGTAGGTTCATAGAAACTAATAATGAAGACATTTCTCCAAAAATTATCTGGGTAAACAAGAAGTAAACAAAGAACAAGCTAGTTTTTAAAGTAGTTATAGTTTATAGGAGCTGTACGAACATACCACGGTCAGTAGAGAATTTAATGCATCACATCTGTGCAATTCACCTAGTATTCGCAAAGTAAAATAATAGAATCAACAGTCCACTGCATTTATAAATTATGCATTATTGATATATTTATACAGGTTAATTATAAAACTGGAAGTTCAATGAGAGTTTGAGATGTGTTTGAACGAAAATAACAGATGGCATATTAGGAAATTAAATTGACACATTGGTATGAAGATATTTTATGTAGCGATTCTCTTGAAGGACATAATTGAGTAAACGTTTTTTTGTTCCAGGAAAGCGTCCGCGAG